>BGNK01001312.1:31218-156178 GCA_003297005.1 Symbiodinium sp. clade A Y106 | reverse complement strand
CGAAAGTTGGTACCATGGTCACAAGTGCCTAACATCTTCAAGCCATTGTCTTTGGCCGCCTTCGTTGTTGAAATCCAACCGTCCGATGCTATCTTGCTTCCAGGCTTCACATGCTCTGAAAGTACCTTCGAGATACTTGCCGCTCCTCTGGGCTTCTTTTCCAGTGCAGTCTCGGGATGGTCTAAGACGGAAGCAGCAACGCGCTTGGTACCTTTGCCATGAGTCTTCGGCTGCTTGACACCACAATCAACACCAAACCACACCCAGCGGCTGTGCTTTCTCGTATCCTTGCTTGTGCCATGCTTCTTCTTTTAACCATGCCTTGCACCGCAATGCCACTTAGTTTGACAAGGCATCCTCTTCTTGACTCTCGGTTTCCTGCGCTTGGACTGGCCACCGCTTGTAGCTTTTTCCCCACCATGTAGCCCAGCTTGCCTACATGAGCCTCATCCACTGCACACACATGCATAGGGCCACCCACACGATTGATCTTCTCTACATCCACGTGCTTCTGTATGGCAGAGTGGTATTGCTTCTGCCATCTATAGAGGCAAGGTTTTGGGGTTCCATGGCCTGCGTGAAGTTCTTTCTCGACAATGGACATCTTGTAGTTGTTTTTCATATACACCAGGAAATGTACGAATGGCATCCAGCTCTTGGGGCGAAGGAAAGAAACCACCGGGATAGTGACCACCTTCTTGAAGTGTGTTTGGCTCCGGTTTTTGTCGCATATCCACTTCAGCTCGTCAGCAGACCTACTCTTAATCAAAATGCACCTGCTCTTGCATGCAGAACATCGGTGTGTCCGAGCAAGCTTGTAGTGCATAAAGACACACAAGGCCCGCAAGGCTGGTGAATCCACCAAAGTTCCTGTATCCAATGCCTTGTGCTGAATATGGGCTTGAAAAGATGAACTAGACTGGAAGAACTCTTCCTTGATGCCTTTCCTAAAGCTATCCAGGTCCATNTGGGCTTGAAAAGATGAACTAGACTGGAAGAACTCTTCCTTGATGCCTTTCCTAAAGCTATCCAGGTCCATGGTGTGAAACCTACCAACAAAGGGAGGAGAGCGGGGTCTCCAGCCAGCAGCTGCATCTCTTCGAGCATGGTACTTGTATGTACATATACATATATATATATATATACATATACACCGACCAAGTTATGTATGTCCGACAAAGGACTCTTAAAGATACTATACCCATAATATATTTATATATGTACAGGTAGACAGATAGATAGATACGTATATGTATGTTTTTGTGCACGCGTATGTGTCTCGGTCGGTGTTTGACTGGTTGGGTCCATTAATGCATACTACATACATGTATGGATATTTCTGGACTTTTGGACATGCGCGAATACCCGTGCAATATGTATGTATGTATTTAAACATAAATACAATTTGTAATCGTATATATATATATGTATACATGGATATACATGCACATATACATATACATATGCATATGCATTATACATTGTGCATTATGCATTATACATTATACATTATGCATTATGCATTATACAGTATACATATACATATTAATATACATATACATATACATATACATACATACATACATATATATATATAGGTATATAATATGTGTATATATACATCCTCACTTACATACATGCATGCATGCGTACATACATACATGCATGCATACGCAATCATACGCACATACGCACACACACATGCATACATACATACATACATAAATACATACATACACATATACATACAATCATATTTCAATTAATATGCATATATATATATATACACGCCCACATATATATATAGGCAGATACATAATTACATACATACACATATATTCTGTGTATATGGGCGCACACCCAAGTGGTCCAGGGGCCTTTCGAGTCGAAATGAGCTTGATCGTTGTGGTGTGCTGGCATACCAAGAATGACCGCTCGAACTTGCCGATGCGTTTGCTTGTTCAGCGTAGGTTCGTGAATGACACCTCTTTTTGCATCTGAACCCCAAATTTTTCGGCTGAACCTGAGCACAAACATGCCTCAGGGGCCCGAAAAAGTCCAGGCTTGGAGCTATCTCAGCGCTCTGCGCTGCTTCCCTCTGGCCACACCTTGAGCCTCCTTTGCGCTGTCGTGCCAGAAAGCCAGAAGTCCCCAAGCGCCATTAAGTTCAGGGCTCGCCCAAGAATCTGCTCCTCAAATTCGGGGATGACAGATGCCGTGCAGCTGAAGCAAGGAGAGGTATCGCTGCTAGGAGGTAGGTTCGAGAGTACAGTTGACAGCTGCCTTGGATTCTCAAACCAGTCATGCCGCACAGATAGAGCTCAGGCTGGCAATACCCATGGCCCGGGCCAACCCACCAGGGATCGAAGCGGCAGTGGACGCCATCGGGCCGCCGGAGGGCCTGCAGTCCAAGAGCACCAGAGCGTGGATTCAAGATTCAACCAACAGATAGGAGTTTGTGCAGGCGCTGGCTTTTCTTTGACATCATATGTACATGTAACCTAGGTATGTAAGCTTCTTTGTTTGCAGGCATGCATGAATGTATGTGTGTAATAGCATCAAATGCATACCGTTGGGTCATGGTAAGGTACGTTGCTTTTCGGGGTGTAGAGATGTGCAGCGTCAGCCTCGTGGGGATCTCCTTTGCCGGGGAACCACATTCGGGGTGTACGCATGTCTTCGGACTTGCTTGGCTTGGCTGCTGACTTCAGGTCACCGATAGACGGCCCAACACTGGTCGCATGTCACTTTATTGTCAGCATCGCCGCGTAGCTTGAAACTTCTTTTACTGCTTTTTGCGTGGCCCATGTGTGGCCAGAACCAGTAGTCCGTCCCGCAGATCCGACCCAAGAGACCTCGTTTGACGGTGTCCGAGTTGCGTAAGGTTTATCCTCGGGCCGAGTAGCAAACATGCTTACCTGTACATGTGTACGACTTGGTCGAGTGCGAGCGCTAAAACTGTGCCATAATACTGTTTGTTATGCTCGCATGAAAATAATATTTCATTTGCTTTACATCTATATTACCAGCATTTGTCGTATGTATGTATATATGCAGGTATGTATGCAATTATGTGTGTATGTATGTTCATAGATATGTACGTATGTATGTCAGACATGCAATGCATGCATGTATGGACGGAGGGATGGAGGGAGGGGGATGGAAGGATGTTCATGACGTGATCACGATGTTGCAGCCTTGTTTGTTTCTTTACCAGTATGCGTGTATATATATATATGCAGATAAACAGATAGATAGATACGCACATATATACGTATATATGTAGATAGATCATGTCCTTCCTGACGATACGCACCCTGCCTTAAGGCACCGTGGTGCTGGCTGCTCATGCTCGAAGCATTGGCCTCGAGTCACGAGCCCAGCGACGGCCAATGGAGACCCTCCGACTCTTGCCTTCTCTTCGGGCTTGCAGTGAACTTAGACAGTTTGCTTTGTTTTGGTGGACCTTCCAGTCTGGAGTCTAGGGTTTGTAAGGGTTTGGGTTTACCTGCTCAGCTGTTGGGTTCGGGGGGGGGGGGGGGGTTGGGGGTTTCGGGGATTCGCCTCTCAGGTTGGGCTTTGGGGCCACACAGCTGCAAAAGGATGCGCAGGCAATGCAAAAAACGGGGCACGCGGAGGACGGCTCATTCGGAGGGNGTGCGGCAATGGCGCGGTGGGGGGGGGGGGGTGTGGGTTGGGGACTTCGGGGATTCGACTCTCATGCTGGGCTTTAGGGTCACACAGCTGCAAAAGGATGCGCACGCGATGCAACAAACCGAGTCAGCCGGAGAAGGCTCATTCGGCAGATCGTCCATCCGTGCCCGGCAAGGCAACAGCAACCAAGGATTTCAGCCGTGCTCGCAGTGTACACTATCTACCATAAAGCGGAGTATTGGCTTCACGGGCCCGTCGCCGTACATGGAAGTAGAC
Source organism: Symbiodinium sp. clade A Y106 (assembly GCA_003297005.1). Taxonomy (NCBI): domain Eukaryota; class Dinophyceae; order Suessiales; family Symbiodiniaceae; genus Symbiodinium; species Symbiodinium sp. clade A. The sequence goes on along the minus strand of BGNK01001312.1, from coordinate 152,248 downwards.
ATGCAGGGCCAAGTGAGTCGTCCTGGCTACTTAAGGAGACCGTGTCAAAAGTTCTAGCTTGTGACCTAGAAGGCTCGTCCTGCTTGTACAGTGTGCTCCTCGGAGGGCATGCTTTAGAAGATTGCTGGATCCTGTCGTCTGTCAGCACAATGCCTGCATATGCCTGCGACACATTGAAGCCAGGACTCCTTCTCAAGTTTCGAGAGACGGTTGCGACCACCGTCAACCGAACAGGAGGCTCGCAGCACAAGGGATGTTTCTGAGGCAGAGACAATTTGATGGCAAATAGACTGGCTGCTAGGCAATTTGTATCATGCAGTGGGCCAGTCGTGCGCTTGTTTCTCACCTCGGTTTTCTTTCTTGCAAGTCTACAATGTTGCGAAGCTAGAGTCAAGCCTAGAATAGTTATTCCTGTTTGAGCTCTGGCCTTTACACTCTTGCATTCCCGTGGTCGCACCTCCCAGCGTGGCGCCCGCTCCCACACCAGGCAAAGTCTGTTGGTACCAGGGCCATCGGGTTGCTGCCGTCTTTGATTCCTACGAGGTCGCGCAGCAGCTGTGATGCAGGGCCTACAGTGTTACAATGCTAGTTTAACCTAGTCTGGCACTTCTCACTTCTTTGCCGAGTGGAGTAGCAAGACCGCAGTCCTGCCATGTCCCGCCAGCATGAGAGCATAGCCGGATCGCGCACATGAGAAGTGACGGACTGACTCAGCCGTGGTCCCGAGCAGGTGGCCACAGCCTGCGCTGAGGAAGCACAGAAGGAGATCTCTTAAAATTGGTTCTGCGACTGTGTGCTGGTTAAGGTGCCGCACTTCAGCACAGTAGCGCAACCCGACCGAGATCTTATAGCTCTCGCGATTGCAGGAGATGGCACTGCATAATGCGAGCTGGCTGCAAGTACATACTCTGCTGGCGATGTTGCCGACCGTAGCCTCATTTTGCGTCAGCTCGACTGTCCTTTCAAGGTGGTGGCCTCCCATCGACACCTTTGATTTGTTAATCCCAGCGGTACATATGCAGGGCAAGCCATGCATCTGCCACGATCATCTGTTCACAAGGGCACACTCCAGAATCTACGTCACCGCCAAGTGCTGCGAACACTTGCTTCACTGCTTGCATCAACCGGACCAAGTCGGCTCTTCATTACACACTTAGGGCTTCATCCATGGGTGGCCACTTCTGCCGGAGACAACTGCACGAAGATGATCATAGCTGGTCAAGTTGGTTAATCCCCGTGCGCTTGAAGCTTTTTGCTTTCACTCCGTATCCCGTCCAGCGCACCCTTGGCTTTGAATTCGTCGTGAGGTGTATGCATGCTGGGGGCATGAGGGAATGAGAGAGGGAGGGAGGGCAAGAGAGACAAAGACCGAGAACGTGCCGTTCCTCGAGGAGAGAACAATTTGCACAAAGGGACGAGAAGAGAGCTTCGCAGAGCCCAAGGCCACTCGGAAGGGCGACTTCCAGCTGGGCATTGTTGCTCGCCGCTCAATCGTCGAAACAAGACGATTGAAGAGGAACGTGTGGTGTCTGTTTGTGAGAGTGTGGGCGGGTGATTAGACGCCTGTTCCACCGGGACAAGGTTCAGTCCGGCAAGCACATCACTACGTTTGACACGGTACTCAAGCCTGATCACAACACACAGTTTTAGGAATGAAGGCACGTGTTTTTAAAATAAATGTTCTTTGCACTGGTCACAGCTGTCGCCTGCTTGAACTTCGTCACAGCATATGATGTAACGTCACGGAGCTTTGGTAGCAAGCCGCGATAGACAGGTTTGTGCCATCGACTTCGGCCAGGTCTGGATGACCTCCCAGGACTCAAACCAGCTGTTTCAGGTCGTTGTGAGGGTTGTTCTAGGAAGTTAGCCCCTGAAGACTGAGCCCAGTCAAGTGGTGGAGATCCGACCGCGCTGTGCCCCACACCTTCCTTCGAGGCAAAATCCCGACAGAGCCAGTGTGTGTGGGCTCACATTATGCTTCGGAGTGGTGGTTGTGATCTACATCGCTGTGCGGCATCGGGCTTGGCATCCTGCTCGTAGCCATAGGACGTAGGCATGAGAATAGCTTTGACTGCTCACAGCTGAGATGTTTCCTTTTCTTGTGATGCTTCCATCTTCTGGTACAGCGATTTCTGCTCCAGTCCCCGGTTAGTCGGCCTTTGGTGTTTCTGCTTGATGCCACCGCCCTGCATTTTTCCTGAGGTAGGGGTCATGATGGTGATGTTGATGTAACCAGGCAAGCATCACCCAAATGACTGCTGCACGCGATTGCCAAGATGTTGGAACAAGATTGCTTTGTGCTCCCAACGCCCTCCGCTGACATTCCGCAAGCACCACAGAAGACTCCAATATGGCGTGAGATGGCAACTAGCCAGCTCCTTGTTATTGGCTCTTTGCGTAGATCTTGCTTGTCATCCTTCTTTGCAGATACAAGAATTCAGAGTCCATTACAACTCAATGGTTCCATCCTGAAGCATCACAGAGCCTTTCTCTTGTATTGAACTCTTGACCATGACGAAACATATCTTCCCAGGCCCAGCTGCCGATGCTAGCTGCCACTGTAGCCCCAAAAGCCTTCACCAAGCAGGACACCGCAGGCCCGGTGCTTTGGAGGGCTCTGCACTTGGCGCGGCTCGCGGGCAAAGTGGGAGCCTGGCCAGCCCTTATTTCGTTGTTTGGGGAGGGAGCGGGCTTTCTTATCCTGTAGCCTGGGGTGGGAAATGTGGCTAAGATGCGAGATTGCCCTTGCCGATCCATCTCTTGATGGTTGCTCTCTGTAGACCCGCAGGCACATGCATGGGAACGAGAGGTGATGAGAGCACTGAACCCAGACCCCTTTTTTCCCAGGGGACATCCTCATCACAGAGCAGCTGGCCAGAAGCCAGGACCGGCCGTTTAAAGAGAAACTCTCTTTGTTTGCAGTAGTTCATCCCATAATATCGCCCAAATGCACTGATGCTTAAGCTGCTGGATGCAAACCCATGTAAATCCGTAGTTGCAGCAGGAGTAGGGGTAGGAGCAGGAGCAGGAGGAGGAGGAGAAGGAGGAGGAGGAGGAGGACTAGGAGTAGGAGTAGGAGTAGGACGGGAACTGGGGCTGGGACTAGGGCTAGGACGAGGACTGGGACTGGGACTGGGACTAGGAGGAGGAGGAGTACTCGTACTAGCACCAGTACTAGTACTGTAGTACTAGTCGTAGTAGTAGCAGTAGTAGAAGAAGTAGAAGTAGTAGTAGTAGTAGTTGTTGTTGTTGCTGTTGTAGTAGCAGCAGCAGTAGCAGTAGCAGTTGTTGTTGTTGTTGTAGTTGTCGTTGTTTCTGTTGCTGTTGCTGTTCTTGCTGCCGTTGTTGTCGTTGTTGTCGTTGTGGTTGTTGTGGTTGTGACAGCGGGGCCCGGCGGTGGATGTGGTGGCGGCGGCGGCGGCGGTGGTGGTGGTGGTATATAGTGGTAACGCTAGGTGATCGTGGTCGTCGTCGGGTCGTGTTCGTGGTAGTTCTTCTGTCGGTGGCAGTGGTGGTAGCAGCACCAACAGCAGCAGCAGTCACCGAGAGTATTTGTTCATTAAACCCATTGAACTGCTTCAGCCTCCGGGGACGCCCTGTGGGCAATCGGCCAGATTGGGCGGAATAATGAGTTCATTAATCCGAACCCGTGTATGTGAAGTTTAAAGACCCAAGTGAACATGAACATTACTCGGCTTCCTCCACAGGACGAAGAGCTAGTGAAAGCCAAGGCCATCGAAGTGCCAGGCATCGAGGACAGCTCTCCTTCTGTTTTGGGTTCGACACGGGAAGCCTTCCATGTGCAAAATATACAGTTTGTTCGCATGTTAGGCCCGCACCACAGCAGGGCGGCTTACATAGTGGGTTTGTATCTTCCGGCATCCGCTGTCGTAGCAGGCACAATTCAAATTCCACAGGGCGAAGTCGGATAGGAAGCGACGCTCTAAAGCTGCATACGGCCTCTGCGAAAAGAGCGTGAACTCACAGAGACATGTTTGGTCGTGGCTAGAACAGCCTGGGAATCTTCAGAATAGGATTGAGTCACTGTCGAAGTTAAGCTGGACAGGAGCATATGATTTATGCTACCAGCTTCAAAGCCAAGGGGCCCCGCAGCGAGGCTGGCCCGAACATGCTTCAACAACCTGCTAACATTATCTAGCGTCTATGCTTAAGGAACAAGCCCCAACATTGACCACAGACGGCATCTGACACGGGAATTCTGTCAGGGGGCATGTTGTTCGAAGCTCGAAGTTTGGGGAGTTGCGGATCCGAGAACCTCTGCACTGCAAGCTGCCTAGTCCTCAAAGGACATCATCGCTGGATATTACCTTCTGACAGGACAACTTTGTCATCTAATCCTTGCCGTGCTTCCTGATTCCCTTGCCTCGCGTAAAGATCACCGGTTTCGCTCTTCTTCTGGATTGGGGCTGGGTGTTTGGGCGCGTTGCAATTCGACTGGCGAAGCATCGCACTTTCCTTCCGAGGCTTCGCCCGTGTCCTGAAGGAACGACCGCTTGCAGAAGTTTAGCTCCGGACGAGAGTTAATCACATCTTCAAAGCGTCCGTTCGCGGCGCGTCTGCTGCACTCGGTGCCTCGAAGAAACTAATGATCCCGTCACCGCTGCCTCCTGAAGGGAGATACGGGGGGACGATCGCATGGCCAAAGAGCCTGCAGTGAAAATGCTAGCGTGGTTCTATCGCACGACGTGAGGCTTGGAAAACTGTAGCAATCAGGGGTGAGGCATTTTCGGGTTAAACTGGTGGTCTTCCTGCCCTGCCAGTGTCAGGTTCAACCATTCGAACGACAAACATATGTTGTCGCCCGGTGTCAGCCTCCAAGCGTCGGTACAGCAGTCAACTTAGTGAGCATTGCGATTGATGGATCTACAGTTGAGCTGCAGATAAAGGCAGGGGCGCTCATTGCGACAAACCCGTGAGGGTGAGACTGAGGTGCCGCCGCAGTTTCTCTCTCGAATTCGATTGTTTTTTTCGTTCGTTGCCTTATGCCGCATCCGGAATTACCATCAGCAGCCGTCGCGAAGCCGCAATGCACGAGAGCGAGTTTGGGACCATCATCAGGCCTTGGGCATCCTTCGGACATGTTCGGCGATGTTCGACCATGAGAGTGGGCTGTCGAGTTGCGCTGCGCATCCTTGTGCACGTGGCGGTGTGGGGCGGGCTTACCAGCAGTTTGTAGGGCCCTAAGGCCCGAAGTACCAAGCAGATGAGCGGCAGACTCCCGCAACAGTTGCATGTTGCTCAATAGACTCAATCGGTTCAGGCCTGCAGCTTGGGACTTCCAAGGCCTTGAGAAAATGCAACTGGGCTTCAAACAGCTGTCCTGAGTTGTGCACTGTGCTTACAACTTGCCACCCCGGGCAACTGCAGCAAAGTGAATTGGACAGTCTGCCAGCATGTCTGCAGGTCTCGGTGGGTGCACCAGCAGCTTCCGATTTCATAAAGAAAACTAAGCCGAGGAGTCAGCAAGAAACAGACCTGACTCTGCAACCAGGAAGGGGCCGCCCACTCATGCCTGAGGTGATGACCATCTGGCTGCCTTGGCCACTGAGTTGCGCAAACTCCACGATATGCTCGAGGCACCACGCACAGAGAACGAGGACGACATGCAGGGCCTTCACTTCTGGCACCTTCGAGTGCCTATTCGAACCACATCGCAGCATCTCGAGAGCCTGGTACTCAAGTAGGAGTGCTCGCAGCCTTGCCTTTGCAAAAAGCTGCTTCCGGAACCGTAATGGGCACGACGGAAGCATGCAAGACCAACCCCGTTGCGTATGGCACGCAGGGTGGCTGCAGTCAGTTGCGGGCAGATCAGAAAGTTCGGAAGCGGAGTTTTGCAGCAGACCAGCACCTCGCGGATGCGGCACGCAGATGGCGCAAGCGCTGCCTTCAGCGACCGATCTCAGATCGAAGCCCGGTTTCGTGACTGCCAGATTTCAAATGGTGCCCACCATCGACAGAATGGTTGCTTTTGTTAAGACGTGTCTTTATGCAGGAGCTTGCGTCGTCCGGCAAGATGGAGCCCCTGTGCATCTGGGCTGCATTGATAAGCGAGCTGTGAGATTGGGTGGATGGCGTGAATTTTCAGACGTGTGCAGTTGTAGGGCTTAGCTTTGGGACACTCCAGTTTTCAAGATCGATTCGATGTTGTATGGTGCATGAAATTAGTTCGTTGCCATAGAAGTTGCGTGCCATCACGAACTTCCACCCAACTTCAGAGAGTGACTTGTGACACTTCTGTGACGCACCGAGGCTCTGAAAGTAGCGAGTCTGAGAGCGGCAGCGAGGCGCAGGGAGATGGATGCAAGGAGGTGCAGCCTCACCCAGTTCTGCACAAAAAGGCCGGGGCGTGCAAAGCTTCGAGAGGGCAGCCGGAAAGATCACAGCACGTGATACCAGATGCCAGATCCAGTCGCACTTGTGCCGTGCATCCTTTCTTTACTGTTGAATGTGCAGCAATTGCTCCAGCGGTGTGTGGCTGTTCAATTTTCACCCCATGTGAGGCTCTGAAGACGTCTCAGCAGGCAGTGGGCATCTGGGTCGTCAGTGTAAAGCTACAAACATGTAAAGGTGCGAGGCCTGCACATTGAGTCAGCTGGGAACGACATGCATGAACCCGATTGCAACTCGTTCGGTAGGCCCGATCAGAAGTTTTTGTTCCACACAGCGCATGCATCTTTCCTCTGTGGTCCATTGCGTTTTTGCAGAGGCTTTGAATCTCGTTCAGCCCCCGCGAGATTCGTAGGCTTTCGTAGGTGCGGCGTGCTCCGCTGCTGCTCCGGCCGCTGCAGCCCTCAGCCTCCGTGCTGGATCCAAAGCGGATCAGTGGCCAGTCGGGCCAGGACGGATTCTTGAAGAATACATTTGTATAGTTTGCTGATGATGGCCTTGTTGAGAATCTTAGTTTCCGCCGCGCTCTTTGCAATTCACAACCTGCGCTGGCTTCTCATTCTCGGATGCCAGCGCCACTGCATAACTCTAAGTCAGTCTGGTGTGGACGAGGGTGCCTCGTGCGCTGCAACGACAGGGGAGTGGTGCTAGCGGCTTTATTGCCAAGCTCCTCGAGTTTGGCCCTCCAATTGTGATTTTGCTGAATCCTTGGCTGCAACTGGATGGTAGAAAACCTAAACCAGTCTCTCTCTCACCGTTGGGCAGCCCTTTATCGTGGGTCTGTATCATCAGTTTCCAAGCTTGGACCAGCAGCACCGAGTCGCCAGAGCGGAGCAGGTGCGGGCACGAGGGTTCCATGTGGACGTCCCTGTGCCTAGGAATGCCATTACAATCGCCCTGGACAGTGATGTCATAGAGAATGATTCAATCCTTCGTTTGGTCGAAAGCTGCTTCGCAATGTTCTATCTTCTGGACCGCTGGGTTTTGCAATAGATGCCTGGGAACTCCGCAGTATGCAGCGCAAGAAGGGAAGCGCCTCCACGTGTTTGTGTGTGTGTGTGTTTGTGTGTCTGTGTGTCTGTGTGTGTGTGTGTCTGTGTGTGTCTGAGTGTTTTTGTGTGTGTCTGAGTGTTTTGTGTGTGTCTGTGTGTGTCTGTGTGTGTCTGTGTGTGTGTGTGTGCGTGTGTGTCTGTGTGTGTGTCTGTGTGTGTTTTGTGTGTGTGTGTCTGTGTGTGTCTGTGTGTGTGTGTGTGTCTTTGTGTGTGTGTCTCTCTGTCTCTGTGTGTCTCTGTGTCTTTGTGTGTGTGTGTGTCTCTCTCTGTGTGTGTGTGTCTCTGTGTGTGTGTGTGTGTCTGTGTGTGTGTGTGTCTCTGTGTGTGTGTGTGTGTTTGTTTGTGTTTGTGTGTGCGTGCGTGTGTGCTTGCGTCTTACAGTCTTGCATTTGCTTTCTTGAGCCTTCGTAGTCTTCCAGGAGTTCATGATCAAGCTCGGACTCCTTGGCTGCAGGGGCTACTTCTGGGCAGAAAACTGGACATGGAACTGGTTTGATTTCCTTTGCCTCCTGCCTTTCGGCAATGCAAGAGCCTGTCGGTGTGACTTCGTCCTGCATTACCACCAGACTCTGCTATGATGTAGCTGCAGGTGTGCGCTCTTGGAACTCAGTGCCGTGCTTGTTTCCGTGCTCGGCTTCACCTCCACACCTTTTCTTGAAGATGTGACGGTGGTAAGGGTGTTTCGCTTGGGGCAGTTGCTCGGCTGGCACACTCAGTCTGCACTTTCGCAGCTGCTAGGTCGCTAGGATCCACCATAGCGTACATCCGCCGCCCCAGGCCCGAATCCGAAGCGCAAAAACCTTGCCATCCTGAATACTCAACAACTTGCCCTGCAGGAGGCAAGCAAAAGCAAAAGGCTGCAGCAAGAGACGTTTTTGGACCATATTGCCGAGTCATTGGGTCCACACGCATGAGACACAAACCTGGACATACGAAATCTGACGCTCAGCTCACGCACGAGCCGCCCTTGATTTGATGGCAAACAACGACCCACATCGAAGCATTCTATTGGAAGTCCGATGTTTTTAACTGTATGGGCGTCCTCAGCCTGCAACCCAGAACTCTAAATCCAATGTCAGAGACTCATGCATCCGTGCCTGCCCTGAGCGAGTGTGCGTGTCGAAATCCAGCCTGCAATGCGGGCCTCGTCCTTGCTAAGTAGGAGGGAAAAAATCCAGGATCTGCGATGCCCCTGTGTGTATGTACATTTTTCCAACTGACAAGCATTGCAAAGCTGTCTGTATCATTATTAACTTATTTTTGCAAGCTTGACTCCTGCCACAAGGTTGATGAGGACCGTCCGCGTGCTGAACTTCAAGATGTTTGGCGAACTCCGTCAAATTACTTTAGGAATCATGAATGGGTGTGGCGTGCTCTTCTGGGCGGTCGTCCTCCTGTGGCTTGTCTTGAAGCTAGGACAGGAACATATGACTTGATGTTGATGCCCATGCGCAAAGCAAGAACCCACAAAAAAAGGTCAAGCTTGCGAGCGCCCACGCCTGACAAAAGCATCGTTTGCACTGGTCTCTCCCGACTGTCCTGGCATTGCACCAGGTTCGGAGTCATCTACGTATTTGGGGTCGTGATGCGAAATCTCGTTGGTGACGCGATGGAAGAGTTCAAGAACATCCCAAACTCCATGTCCTGGCCTAAGACATGCTGTGCACCCAATCCTGACAGCATTTCCAGACTGGGCCGGCGACCCGAGGTTCACCTTGTTCCGTTGCTTCACGGATGGCTGTTCGGACTACGCCGGAACACCCTTGGCAGAGCGCTTGCGGATCGTGTACGGAGCTCCTTTCACCCTCGGCTACGCAACTGGACTGAAGGCTGAAAAAAGCACATGTCCCCAATGGGGGACAGACACCTTTGTATGAACATTATCCTAAACTCCTACGCTCAGTCCCTGATAAGGTCTGCGTCACCATGCTGGTCGCCGTGGGCATCTTCAACATGATCATGGCAATTTTCCTTGAGATCCTCGCTTGAAGCTCTGAAAGCTCTAGGCTCTGGGTCTGCCAGAAGCTGTTGAAGTTGCCCGTAACTGACTCGGGGTTGGCATGCTGCCATTGTGAGGCACGGTGTGAGCCAGTAGAAAGGTACTTGAACAGCCAGCCGCAGGTTCCTTCGAAGCAGTGGAGCTCAGTGGGATCATCCGAGCTGTGAGAGTTGAAAACCGAAGTAACTCACAACTTGAGCATAAGTTTGTGACACGAGTCCTCCACTTCTTCGGACACTAAGGAATGCCACCGCGTCAGCTGGCCGGCGGAAGCAGCGACTCTCGAACTGGAAGATACATACAGCCTTCCTGCCGATTCGGACTATGAATTTCTCTTGATGGGGGGAAGGGGCGGGCTACACCCCACCCGCGCCTTGTCCAAGTCCCGAAGCTGAGCTTCCTAAGCCAGCACACCGACATTTCGTGTTCGGCAAGCATAATTCCGGATCCCCGAGATCTGCAGCGAAAGCATTGCGGCTTAACAAAGTATGTCCCCGACCATGGCAACCTTGAGCTTGGACCCCTCCGATCACATCTGCTCGAGGAGAGCTCGGCGAGCGCGCGAACAGCACAGAGCGAGCACTACGGCGTGTTATCGCCGCTTTGACGGCGTATGTGTGTTGTGTTTCTGTTTCTGTCTCTCTCTACCTTGGTGTGCATGCGTGTTGCTTTCTGTTTTTGTTGTTGCTTGGGCTTGGGCTTGGGCTTGGGCTTGGGCTTGGGCTTGGGCTTGTGCTTGTGCTTGTGCTTGTGCTTGTGCTTGTGCTTGTGCTTGTGCTTGTGCTTGTGCTTGTGCTTGTGCTTGTGTTTGTGTGTGAGCGCGCGCCTTCCTTCTGAGTTCAGAACTCCGAAACCCTATATCCCAAACCGAGAAACCCTGTGTAACCTAGACCGCTGATTGATAAGGCCCGTTCCGCTAAACAAGGGTCATCATAGCGCTGTCAAAGCTACAACTATGGCCATCAAGGTCACAGCTTTAATTAACAGGGCACTGAAGGCTTTACATGCTGCACAGCCCTACACCATAAGAGCCCTCGTACAGGTTCTCGGAGATCTCTGAGGTCATCGCCGAAACGAAGGTCGGCTTTGGCGAGGAGAAAAACGGCAAGGCCACAACGGCGACGGCGGCTCCTGTTTTAACAAAGCCGGGTCTTGAATCGCAGTTGTTGAAGGTTTGGCTGGTAGGGTTCGGGTGTAGGCTTAACGGCTTTGTTCGTGAGGTTCCGTAAAGTTCTTGTCAGGCTTCAACTACGAGTAAGGAAACTTTCCGGTATTGGATTTAGGAATCTCGAAATAGTGCTCAATAGTGGTCACTGCGATTCCTCTAAAATGTGTCCGGGCTCCTGAGCAGAAACAAGGATGCGAGTGAGCAAACCCAGCAATTCTTGTGAGAAGATGTTGAGGTGAATTGTTGTATGTACAAGTGCTCAGTACCAAGAGTGCCTTGATTGAAGACTTGGCAAAAAGTCACGCTGCGATGCCTGAAACAATGTGCCCTGGGGCTGCTCAGAAGGCAACAGTGTTCGAGCCAATTTTCTGAACACATGTCGCCATTCGAGTCCCTTGGTCCCACTGGTACAGCTACTTCGGACATTTCCAGCGGAGTCAGGCTTGCTACGACGAAGAACACGACTCTCTTGGCGAAGCTCCGCCTCACCCTTCATCTGTACATGCATGCGTGTGTGTGCGTGCACGCGCGGGGTCCTACAACAACCTGTTAAGTAGTCACAGTAGTCTATTTGGTTTGCTGGTGTGCGTACTTACCTCGCCAAGTTTTGGCAACTGCAAAGATGCAGGTGCTGCCGGCAAAGGATGCACTTGCAGGCTTCTGCGCATTAGTTTCGCCAGCGCGTCCAACTACTACATCAATCAAGCTAGGTTTGCAACAGAGACAGTCTGAACAGTTCTTGTTTGGGTGCGGAACGTACATGGCCCGGGATGCAGAAACTTCAGATAGTCCACTATTGGCGGTCTTGGTCGAGCTGGCCCTCTTGTATGGCCATTCGCCATGAGAAATATCACAGATCTCTACTCTGCGGATCCAGGTTCGGTCAGAGCATGGCTGCTGAAACTTATCATGGATAAAACCTACTGGATGATTCATCTCCACCGGACCATCAATTGTAGCCCATGTTGGAATTTCAACTGCCGGAAGCCTTCTCCAGCACGGGCTGTCCGGGAACAAAGAGCTCTGCTCCTTTGTCAATCAATTGCGCAGATGCGCTGATCTCCTTCATCCACTCAGCACTGAACCGGATCTTGACACCACATACAACCATCACATCATGCTTGTCACCATTTGCGTTCATCAACTCAGGCGACAAGACCTCCTTCAACTTCTCGACCGGAACCTCGATCTTTTCGACATACCCATCGTCGATGCCCCCTTTATCCATGTTGTAAATGTACACATTGATTTCATCTTCTGGAATGTAATCGTCGAGGATGGCTCTGTCGTGCCAGTCGTATTTTTGCGCTTTGACCATGGATGTCTTGACGGTCTTTTGCTGAGTCTCGTTCTTTACTAGCTTGCCCAACATAAAATCTCCAGGCCAATCACGAGTTTCCCATGGCATCTCAAAGATGACCCTCACCCTTATAGGGCTTCCAGGAACAAGTTCATGAGCCTCATCCTTGGAGACTTTGTTGCAGCACTGCATCACGGACGGGAGGGCCAACGCGAGAGCAAGGCAGGAGCCGAAGGAGCCGAAAGCTACCTGCGGGTGGAGCTAAGCATCCCGTCTCCTCACGCAGCCGGGAGGAAGCGCAACAACCGACGGTCATGCGGAAAGTAGAAGTTCGCTCGCGTTCCGTCTGAGCGATGCCGAAACAAAGAGAAGCGTGCCAACCTGAAGCCTCGCATATTAGCAGATTGGGTATGACTCAGCATGACTTCCGCCACGGAACGACAAACACACACTACCCCCGGTCGACGAAGTCTGACGATACGTTGGCTCCAGACAACGCAGTGGCAGACTGTCCAAGAAATCACTGGTCTGAAAGAGAGCAGCCCTCACTCAAGGAATCGGGATACCGGGCTACTCTCAGGCAGGGACCCAAATTCCTTCAACTCCGCAGCTGTTGCACAAGCCCACAGCAGCAAAGCAAGATGTCGAGGGGCCGCACTTTGCGACCTTCAAGAGATTTCATTAACAGGTATCTAAAGTCGGCACCAAGCATAGCGGAACACTTGCAAGGTCATGTCAAGTCCTTCGGCGATGTCCTCATCGGATGTGTACTGTAAAATATGTCTTCAAGCCAGCAAGAAAAAGTCTCTCTAGTGACTTACCACGAAAGTGAAGAACTTCTTCGGCCCTTTGAAAGCTGCAAGCCGAAAATTTCCAACCCTCTTCGTATCCCCCAAAGACCCAAACAGCCTACAGTCTGCAATCGCCTGAACTTTGCCTTCTTCCCCTCAACCCCACAATCCACAACCCTAAATTCCAAACCCTCAAAGGCCCGTTTCGAAGGCAGCTTTCCGCGTGTCCTGCGAGAGCCAGGAGCCACGACCGGCCCGGTTGCTGGCTGCGCGGTGTCCACATCCCTGGAACAAAGGATAAGGGCTTTAGAACTTTAGGTTTATGGGGTTTCCGCTTCGACGTCCTCGTCGTCCTCCGCCTCCTCCTAATCATCATCACGAACTTACCTTCCTGGCCACCATCCTCCCACGAAACCTCCGTCAGCATCGTCATCCTTAACTCCATAACGTTAGTGTCGGCAGCATTACCTGTGTCATGACCAGTAAACCATCAATGCCTCCTCCTCCTCCTCCGCCTCCTCATCGACATGATTGCCACAAGCAGGACACACAGAAGGCAACTGAATGAATCTCGTTGCGGTAAGCTACTTGCGTGACCTAAGCTCCGTAGACTGTGATATTCCTAAAGCTTTTCCCCCGCTCCCAAGCTTGTGACGTTTGCACGTCAAATCCTGTCAAGACCTGTCCGCGAGTAGAGACGAGGAAAGTTGCGTTGATTCTGGTCGTAACGATAAGAATGCTGATGACTGCAATCACCGCCCAATAGGGTTTGGGGATTTGAACCCTCTATGAATCCCGAAACTCCTATGAAGCCTCGTCCCCACCCCCCGGCCCCCGCTGCGGCCTTCGGCCTTCGGCCCTTTCAAGGCCAGCGATGGAAGGGGCTTTGAGCAAGAGATCCGCCGCGTTTCAAATCGTGTCTTTCCTGTCAAAAACCACCTGCTGTTTCGAGTTCCCAAGAGCCCCTTCGGATTTTGGGCTTAGGACTAGGAGTCTTCGGGAGGTTCCGGGGCTACAGACTGAAGAAACCTGAATGAACAAGAGGAAACCCCGCAAAAGGGGACTTTACGTTCACCACCCTGCTTCTCAGTCTCACTGTCCGTGGACGCCCTTTAGCCCCAAGAAGAATCACGTAGAATCCCGGAACCCCAATCTCCTAATCCGAAATTCTATCCCGCAATCCTAAATCCCCAAACCACAGCCTCGACGACTTTTTGCTTGCGCAGTCGAAACACGGCAGGCTTTACAAGGCCAATGCACGCCTCAGATCGTGTCGGTGCCCAAAGGCGCCGGAGTAGCGAACCCAAATTGCTCTTTTTAAAGGGCCTTTCAAGCTTGTAATTATACTAGAGTTTGAGAATGGTTTCACACGGGTTGTTTAGTGAAGTCTTGACGACCATCATCCAGAACACCCAACATCTCTGTTCTCCTTGCGGTGTTCACGATCCGTCTGTCCTTTGCCTCGCCTCTTCATGACGGTTCCGAAAAGCTTAGACTCAGACATCAGGTATCGTGGCTACATGCGTTGCTTTTATCTCATGGTCATGGCCCGAAGATTCTTTCAAATCGAAAATACTTGAAGCTTCTCTACTGCACATTTTATCAGCACCCCTTAGGAGCCTCCAGGTGTAGCATCCAAGATCCGAGATGCGCACACGTAAATCGACACTTCGCGTGTCCCTGGGTCCGACCTCTCTAGAGGTGTCCCAAAAGGCCACACAAATTAAGCTAGTCTGAAGGCTGTGTGCAATCGAAGATGCGCAGGGGTTGAGCAAGTATGTCTGGACCCGTTGTACTTACACGCGCGTACAAGTGTATGTGCTTTACTCCTTTATTTGTTTTTTTTCACTTTTTTGTGTTTGTACATACAGATATACGTATAAGCAAAAATGTAGGGATATGTAATGTGCATTATGTGTATGTGCATGTATATGTATAGGTATAGGTGTAGGCGTACGTACAGGCATATGCATGTGTATGCGTATGTCGATGTGTATGTGTATATGCTTATGCATGTGAGCATGTGTGTATACATGTGTATGCATGCATGTATGTATGTATGTATGTATGTACATGTGTGTATATATACATCTGTATAATGCATATGTATACGTTGGCATAAAAGGACACTTTCGGTATATAGATTTGTATGTAACTATGTATATGTATATACCAAATAATGTAGGTGTGTATGTATATATCTATTTATCTATGTACATATATATATATATATATATGTGTTGTAGAAAATTGTAAATACTACGGCGACTACTCCTACTGCGCGTGTTTATGTGTGTATGTATGTGTGTGTGTGTGTATATATATATGTATATATATATATATATGTGTGTGTGTGCATGTGCATATATGTATACAGATGCATGCATGTGTGCATGCAAACAGACGGACGGACAGACAGACATACATATACTGCTTCTGTATCCATCGAAGACATGTGAAGCTGAGACCCCGTCTTTCTGTAACCCGATCTTCAGCACCTCCAGTAGCCTTGCTGATCGCCCCGGAGATCCGCTTCGAGACGAGTCGTCTCGTTTAAAAACCATCCGTTGGGAGGCTCACTCTTGCTGGGTCAAGCTTTACGAAGCTTAGGTTCAGCTATATTTCCGGAGAATGATGAAGGGTCTTACTCCAAGGGATGCTTACTCAATAGTAGGAGGGCAGTAAGAGAAGCTCCCAAGGCGGTCGAAGGTTCTTTGGAATCTCCCGAGGAGTCGTCAACGAAGCAGGGGGCGATGCGCGCGGAACCTACCGGAGGTGCTCAAGCCTGACTGTGTCTCTGGGCTCTCCCTCAGCAGACCTTGATGGCCTATGTGACGTTTCGACCAGTACTAAAACCAAGCTCAGAACGATGAAGGAAGCCTTCGGGAAAGAGCTCATCTCTGCCCATATATCCTGGAATCGCGAACCTCTTGAATAAAATCCCTCTCAAGCTCAAACTCGCCGCATGTCCCGCAGCATGTCCCGCAGCAACCGAGAGTCACATCAGTGAGCAATTGGGCTTGTTCGCAGTGCAGGCGAAGCATGAAGGATTGCTCCTGTGCAAGGCGAACAGTTGCGAAACAGGCTGGTGCTTGACTGATTGAAGGTGCGACTGGCCTGTATATACTATAGACTCAACTACGATGATGCCAGCCATGGCCAATCAAAAACGCACTTCCGTCTGATGCTGCTCATCGAGAGGAGTATCTATACTAACTTAATACTAAGCACGGCTAAATTTTCGTAACTTTGTGCCTTTGACTGAAACTGTGATAGTGACAGCGACGACGACGACTACGTCCACGCTCAACCACCCATGGGTGTTTCGGCGTTCGGGCCAAGGAGATCTCATGAAACTTGTCAGGACTGTCAGTGGCTTCTCTGGGCAGCACTTCTTCTCGGTTCTTCACGTGCTCTGCAGCCGTTGATGCGGAAATCCTGCGCCCTTAAAAAGACAAAATCTAAACAACACCCGATGCAAGAGTTCTTTGAGCATAGTTCGGACGAGGTCTTGGAAGCCTGCCGTGGAAGTATCCTCCTTGCCACTCTAGGCAATGAACTCCTTCAATCCTGACGCCCTGGACCCCTAAATACCGGAAACCCCTGCCAAAAACCGAGTCCAACGAAAGCCCAGGCACTCGTCTGGACGGGAGTTGAAGTTCCAGCTCATCCTCGGCTCAAGGGCTCTGCGTCGGGTGTCGAAGCGAGGATTCTTACAGTTATCCTTTAAGGTTTCAGGTTAGTGTCAAGGGTCTGCTGTGTCGGGCTTAGGGGGCGGATCGATGCGGGGTTCTCAAAGCCAGAGATTGGCCCGCATAGGCGCTACTGCAAGCACCAAACTATCCAGATACTAGGATTCTCGACATAATGCTAAAGGCAACGGTTCAAAGTAACTCCAATCGCTCCCTACGTCCGAAATCAACAGGCAAACAGCGAATGTGCCATGTCGAACCACACGAATAATATCTCGTGACTAACATAACGTCCTTGACCCTTAAGGTCCTTAACGGACGGGGTGCTCACGCTGCAAGCACCCGAGCACGCAAAGACCCCAAACTCAACCCCTGCGCATTCTCGAGACAGCCGGACAGCTTTCTTCTAGAGCTCAAATCCTCGTTAAGGGTTTGGTCTTGGTGGTTTAGTGTTTGGGATTTTGCTTTTATGGACTGGGGGTGAAAAGATAGGATTGTAAGGGTTTAGTCGAGAGGAGCGTGCAATCCGTCCCTATGGGCCCCTGAAAACTCCAAAAGGCCGAGGATGCGGCTGCCTCAAGGCGCTGCTCAGTGTGCGGGCCACGGGCTGCTGGGGGAACTGACCTCCGTTTAAAAGCGCCCCTTTATGGGACTCTCCAATCGAGTTCATTCCAAAAGGTTCTGTAAGGGAGCGCACTTGTCTTTATTTAAGTTTTGAGTCTTCTTTTCAAGCTACTTGCTCACAGGTCAACGTATCTTTACAATGCCCTTGGCAATGCATTGAAGCATGTACAGCAGAGGGCCGAAACCCCTAAACGTACGCACCCAACCGGAAACGTGCTGCTGGTCCTCGAGAGTCGGAGGTTGAGTCCTCGAGGCCCTTTGTAGTCATTAACCAAGAAACTTACCTCAAACTATTTACGGCTTTTCTTCTTTTTCTGAGTCATGGATTATTTAACAATTTCAAACGGCTACTTTACTGGGCTCGTCGATAGTATCATGTTGTTCTGCGTGCTGCAGCTATTTGCGATTTCTCTTGCTACAAGTCATTCCGGCTGGAACCATGGTCAAGACAAGCAGTGAACATGGGTGCTCCTGACGGTAGCTACCGTGATTCTTAGTGGAAGCTCTTTGGGTTCCGCCAGCCCAACTAGGACTCTAAGAACTCCTGGGTCCTGGCCTTGTCCACATCCTGTGCAACAACCCGAAGAGCCCAACATCCTTAAGTCCGGGATAACTTTTAACGTCATAACCAGGTGCCCCATAGGAGTAAGTTAGGCTCTCTGGGCCATTCCCAAAGTTCCGCCCCCACCTCCGTCAGACATCCGGCGATCGTCAGTGCGAGAACCTGCTTTCCACAGGTATAGCTGTTTGCGACAGTTAAAGTTAAAGCAACACTCCACACCATGACACTAGCAATACGAATACGTCTCTTGTCTGGCAGCAGTCGACGTAGCAGTACTGATAGCAGATAGCAGTAGCAGCAGGGGCATTTAGGGCATCAAGGTCCAGATCTTGGTGAGTGAGACTGCTTATGGCGCGGGGAGACTCGGGGCTGATCCTCACCCTGCGCTCGTGCTGCCTTTCCGCCGCAACTGACGAGGTCCGGGGTGAGACGGTGGACACTGGGCGGTACCAGTAACCCCAAACCAAACCGAAACTAGCACATGAAAAGCTCAACAACCTCTTTTGAAACGCAGGTGTCCCCGAGAGGTTGAGGTCTATGGGTTAGGGCTAGTGATTTGACAAGCATGAGAAGAACGGCTCACAAACGTACTGGCATTACTCAGACCCGACTTGTTTCTGGTGTCGGGCTTGGGAGCAAAACTTCCGAAAGGACCTTTGGGCAGACTAGGGACTAGAAGGTTTCGTTTCAGGGCCCACGATTTTTGACTCTTCTCTAGTTGGCAAGCACAAAGCTACCCCTAACCTTGCACGCCCTAGACTTCGGCACGGGATGCTGACGGTGTTATTTTGTATCCAATACGACTTGCGCAGAATAATCAGGTACTAGAGACTAGCCCTTGCGCTTACTGGTCTAGCTCCCTAAGACATTGGGGCGCAGGTTATCGTGTGCTTGCGCGACAGCAACTTGTACTCTCCTTGCAAAGGAGGCACTTGACAGTTGCTTCGTTTCTTATGCAAACCTGGCGGGATCTGAAATCTACCAGTCAAGTTTACACCAACCTAAGTTGCAAACCCTCCAAACCCTGGAAAAAGGAACGATGGGAGCGCAGAGCGCATCCGAACTCAGCCCAACATACGCCTCACCTGCAGGGAACAGGCGGTGACTTCCTAAGGAAGAAACCTTTGGGGGGAGCTTAAATGCTCAAGGTGCGGGGATCCCGTGCGTTGTTGAGACATCAAGGTTCATTCGCGCTGGGGTCTGGAACAACTTTGATCATACTAGTGCAAATAGACTTACAGTCGCTGAGAGTTAGCAGTGCTCGCACTGAACGGCTTAGGTTCTGAGATTTCTCTGTCTAGAGACATGTCACAACTTCAGAGCTTACACTCCAAGCTACGCGGCCCAAACTCGAATCAAGCAGTCAAACGATCTGGAGACAAACTCGGAAGCCAGAGCGCGCGCGTACTTTGCAGCCTCACGGCCAGAACCACTCGCTTGCCTCAACAGACCCTGAACCCCGAAACCCTGCACCGCAGACCCGTTTTGGGCTGCCAAGCTGCGTGCCGTTCACGTTCGGACCTCCCGGGCCTCACCAAATGAGCCAGTGCTTGACAACAATGGAAGGAATCTGGTCCGGGCAATGGGAAGTCTACATAATGTCGACGGGAAGCAGGGTGGGTTTCTGCTAGGGAATTGGATTCAAGTTTCGGCTACGGATGTAGATGATGTCTAGTACATGCAAAGCATCAGTATGCTGCTTTGTGCATTATGATTTTTGCATTCAAGTTGTTTTGCAAGAACCCGGTTCGTGCGCGCCCTGCCCCTCTGTGCAGGGAGCACAAGGAAGACATACTGGAAGTGTTCATGAACACTTCCTGCACCGGACCCTCCGCTCATACACACACACACATTCACACACATCTAAATGCCAGAGCCAAACACCTCTGCTTTTCAAGGCAGGCACATCCGTACGGCGCACTTCCTCACCAAGCAACGCTCAAACTGCCAAAGCCTCTAAAGGCCAGGTCAGACCCCGCTTTCCGAAGCTACAGGGCGCACCTCCTGGGCCTTCCGTCCTGAGAGACGAGTTGCTGGTTTCATTGAGGGCCCTTGAGGGATTCGAGTCGTTTCACGAAGGCTGGGGTCTAGGGTAAGGCAAGTAAACTCCTGTGCTGGGACCTTGATACTCCGAAGCCTTGCTTGACTACGGCACCTGTGATCCCTGACGACACACCGTGATGACAGAGCTCCGTTCCCATGTAGGTTATTTTTCTTTCCACCACCACTGCTGCTGCTACTGCTGCTGCTGCTACTACTACTACGACTACTACTACTACTACTACTACTACTACTACTACTACGGCCACGACCACTACGACGACTACGACTACGACCGGGTGGACGAGGAGTACTCCTACTGTTGGTGCTGCTGCTTCTGCTACAACTACCACCGCCTAGAATGCTATATCAACAAGTGCATTAGTCCTAGTTATACTTGCAACAGTCGTAGTACTAGCACTGGCAAGAGAAGACCAATACCAATGAAGCAACCGTGACAAAGCAAGTGTAACGATACTGATAACAATAATGATTGATAACAATAGTGATAATATTGATGCACACCCAATGAATATGACAATGTTAACAACGAAGATGACAACAAAAACCCTAATTACAATAATAAGAACAATAATAACGATAATAGTGATAAGAATAATAACAGAAATTACAAGGCTAATGAAAAGAATAACAAAAACATAAACTATACAATAATAGATACCAACAGACCCTAGTAGCAATCACAATATCAATAAACACTAAAACAAAGATGATAATAACAGTACTAGCAACACAAGAACAACAACAAAGGATTAACAGCCCAAAAATGGAACAACAACGCTAACAGTAAAACTGACAACAAGAATGCACATACTCATTTTTTGCAATTACAAAAGTGATAGCGGCAAGACATAGGTGGATGTATCTCACGACTCAGCCAAAGCATAATCTTTGGTTTACCCGGCCTTTGCCGCTTTGCCGGGGGCACCTCGCCCTGACCGCCGCGCTTGAAGGTCATGGACACTTCCTTGGGTTTAGGATGTTTAGGTTTCTGGGTTTGGGCTTGAAGGTTTATGGCAGGGTCAAGAGTCAAGAGGTATGTAGGAAGCTTCGGAGGGCTACGGTCTTACTTGTTGTCTGCAGATGAACGTCCGCAGGGTTCTGGAACGAAGACTCTAGGACTCTCGGGCTCCTTTGTTCTGCTGCTTTGCAATCTGAGCCTGATGATGCTGGTGTCGTCGAGGATGAGCTTTGCCGTTCATTGCTGCATTGCTGTACGATCAATAGTGAACGAGTACTGGTACCATCACTTCTGCTACAGACATCACCACCATGAATACATACAGATGTCGTTTGCTCTGCTACGACTGTTCCGGGATGAGCTCCTTTAAGAACCGTCGGCCAAAACACTCTGAACCTAGACCCACGAAGTTCTTCCAGCCGAATGTCGTGACATCTCCACCGGCCCGTCATGCCGTTGTCCAACATCTCGGCCCAGAACCAAACCTCGAGTTTAGGATCAGTTCGCTTTAGGCTCCTGGTGATCAGGTCTTAGTGAAATGTGTGGGTTTAATTCAAGCTAACAGTTAGGAGATTTTCGGATCGGGTCACGGGCCAGCGCAATGGTATGTCATCTTGACGAGCTGCGCAGGGCTTTGGAAACACGACGGTGGATGCTTGAGGGGTCTCCGAACCCTGAACCCTCAGACCCTAAACCATAGAGCAAACAAAATTATGAACTCCTAACCCCAATCCATCAATCATCAATCCTTACCAAGCCGGTCTTTCGCTGCCATGTGCAACTGGGAAACGCGGCTGCCCACGAGGTTGAAGCCCTGGGCGACCTGCTTGGGTTGCTGTCTTCCAGGGCTTCGCAGGTCTGCGGAATCTCGCCGGGAGTCCGAGGGGTTTACGGTCTTTGGGGTTTAGGGTTTAGACTTAGCTTGAGGATTTCGAGCCTGCCTGGGATCACGGCTGTTCCAGGTCATGAGCCGTGGTGTGACGGCGGGTCCAATTGCCAGTAAAAGAGAAGTGACCGGAAGAGGCTTTGGTTCACTTCCTGGCAATTCTCTACCTGTGGCATAGGAACTCTTTGCAGGCTTCTGGAATAGAGGGCTAGGGCAACGAAACACCATCTAAATTGGAAGCGAGCACGCAAGAAGAATCAAACAAACGAAACGGAATAAGTACTGGTGAAGAACCGACAGGTAGCAGGTAGCAGCAATATAGCTGCACGTGCAATGCCTATGTCTATGCCTGCACAACAAGCATTACCTGGCAGACCTGCAGTTTGCTACAAAGCGAGGACTTAAATCCCAAAGCACTGCCTTTTGCTGGTCGTCCGGGTGCATGTCCTCGACTTGGGAAGATGTAGTTGCGGGGACGGGGCAGGGCATTCGGGCTTTTGGTGTCAACGGTACCAGGCTAAGGTTCTTGGGAGATCTTCGGAGTCTTAGGCTTGGTGTTTTACGGCTCTTGAGGGGCTTCTGGGCTTCGGCCCTGCGGTCTACCGGTTGGAGCTTGGCAGTCTTGGGTTTGTGCTCGAAAGATTTGGGGCGTCCAACAGTCGATTAGCCCGGAACATTCACTTGTGTTACAAGAATCTGCGTCTTCTTGTCAAATCCATGGTAGGCGGAGACACCCCAAGACTTCAGCTGTTAGAAGTCTGCGGTAGGAAGAACAACCAAGGACCAAAGCGTGTCACGGCAAGACGTGTCGCCCCATCGTGGCTTCAACATATTCATCCAAGGACTACTGAGTAATCACTACACCGAAAACGACAACAACGACAACAACAACAACACCAACAACCACAACCACAACCATGACAACCACAACAACTACAATAACCACAATCACCACCCATACTAACCACAACAACCACAACCGCAACAACCACGACAACCACGACAACAACGACGACCACGACGACCACGACGACCACGAACACGACCACAACCGCAACCAAAACCACAACCAAAACCACAACTACAAAGTAACTACAACCACAACTACAGCAGCAGCAACAACAACAACGACAACAACAGAAACAAACGCAGCAGACAGGAAGTTAACAAGAAGATGAGTACCGACACGATGTAAGTAAGAAACGAGTCGGCAAGCCTCGATTCACCCGAAGCTACGAAGTAGAACTCACAAAGGTCTTGTTAAACTTTGTTGGCTGAGTTCCGGGTGTCAAAGTTGCGTGGGGCCTGTTGTTACAGAATCTTCCAAGGTCGTGCTGCGTGCCTGCAAGCCCAACTTCACACCCTGATGCCTTGACGTGGAAGTAAAGGTCTGTCTCGTCGCAATCCACATTGACGAAGCCATATCCCCGATCCTGTCAGTGTGCAAACTCGCGGGGTGGAGGGTTCAGCAGTTCAATACATGTGTCCTCTGTCCTCTCTCTCTCTCTCTTTGTTTCTCTCTCTCTCTTTCTCTCTCTCTCTCTCTCTCTGAATGTTATATAAAATATCAGGATGCAGAAGAAGCATGCTTACAAATGAATGGCAAATTCATGGAAATTGTATGTTCGAGTATACCGGCGCAATCTGATAGAGACAGACATTGACAATTATGGACACTATGTGAGTTTGTGAGGTTGTGTGTCTTCGTTGAGAACCGCCACATACCAGTGCCTGCTACCACATGACATACCGATCCTAAACCGAAAACCCCAAACCTGATCTCGAAAAAAAATCTTCGCACCTTGAACTCTAAAGTCTCTAAAGTCACTGAGGCAATGTAGGAGACTCACTTCTAAATCCCCAAAGATGGTAGGGTCCATACAAGCACACGAAGGGAATAATAAGAACCAGGCATTTCTTAACACGAAAACAATAGGAGCCAAGAAGAACTCTGATAGGAACCAGCGGGATCCTTGACCTGACGGCCTGGGCTTAAGGTTCCGAGTATTGACAAGCGGAGTTGCCTTGTTGAAGGTCCGGATGGTGCCGCTGACCTCCGCACCATCGTAGAGCAGGGTGCCAGTTCCTGGGATGATGGCCTTGGCACGTTGAAGTCTTCAAAGTTCGGGATTTCGGCTCCGAATTCCCCAAACCCCAACGACCCCTTGACAAAAGTCTGCTTTTGGTTGCAGAGGGATCCTGATGATGAGGGAACGTAGATGCCCTCATTTAAAGCTGCAGAGCTTCTTGGGTTGCAGTATTGGAACTAAACAAGAAAGACTTCCAGGATGCATGTTGGGTGCGAGAAATCTGCTGTAATGCTTGTGGTACTGTGCGGGGGCAACTGGCCCTCCCCCACCTCGTGCGCGACCTGTGCAGCCTTCTGCACGGCGGCATCCACCTTGGCAGGAGCCCGGCTGAATATAGAATTTACTTTGTTTGGGTTGGATCTGCAGGCTTTCGAGGTTTGAATGGACCCGAAACGACATGAGACTAGAATCTCTGAGTGCTGATGAAACGAGACCACATCCCAAGCCTCGAAACTAAAATATGGACATGCAAAGGCGAGCTGACCTTGCCAAGAAAGTCTTATAGTTAATGGTCAAGGGCTTGGGATTTAGGATTTTCTGTTTCCTTTCGACACCAGGACCGCTTCGTTTCGTGAAAGGAGGATTCTTCAGTCTTTCTCGTGGAGTCTGGCGGTGACCTGGTCGCTTTGCAAGGGTCCCTTCGTCGAACTTTTGGCTCAAAAGGAAGATGTTCTCGGGGTGTTCAGGCAAAAGCTCTGAACACGATGTACGGCGAAGGGTTGCAATGGCTAGGGTGGCGATTCAGAGTTCTTCGACTAAGAGCCTCAGCTGCCGCGGATCGTAGCGGAATTGGAGAATTACTCTCCATTACGAAGGGGCAGCCAGAATCCGAGCTCTCCCAAAAGGGTTACATCATAAACGCGAATCTCGTGCTGAAGACCGCAGCTGGTTGGATTCTCTCTCAAGCCGGCATCAAACAGGGGCCCTAGACCTAGACCCTGAGAAACTGCCAAACTTCCGGCCAAAGCCACAGCGGCGGCATCGCTCATGTTCTGGGGTGTTGAGGGTTTAGGCTTGGGGGCTCATGGCTTCAAGTTGAGGTGCAGGCAGGCTGTAGGGTTTACGGCTCGACAGCTGCAATAAAGCTGAAAACTCGTACCAGCAGGAGTCAAACTGCTTTCGTTTCAACTTGTTGGAGTAAAAGGTAGGCGGATCAGGTTGCAGGATTTAGGGCTGACAGCTTCAGGGTGTTTAGGAGGGCGTGCGGATTCGCTTGGAATTTGGGGTTTGCAGGTTCGGGCTTCAGAGCTGCAGCTTCGCCTGGCTGTTTGAGGTTTGCCGTATGGTTGTCCGAACTCAGTCTCAGCTACCCGAAGAAGGAAACAACCGTCTGGGACCATACCCCTATGGTGGTAGCTTGAACAACTAAGTTCCTAACAACACCCCAGAAACACAGAATCATGCCTCAAATGACAACCCTGTACAGCGTGCGAAGGTCAAAAGCCCCGAGGCTGAATCCTCAGAAGGGACGGGTAATATGGGTGTAGCCTTGATGATGTGTTTGGCGCTGGTCTTGTTCCGAATAAGCAGAAGAACTGTACGGGTGAGGAAGGGCAGGCACCCACAGTCCCAAACGAAACTCTTACCCAGGTCCCTCTGCTGAGGGCCACCCTGCCTTTCAGCACTTTTCTGGTTTTAGAATTTTAACTTCAGGACTTGAGGGTTTTGCTTTTGGGCTATGGGGTCTTCTTGCAGCTCGACTCAAGGTTGCTGCAAGTGCCCAGCAGAAACCAACGCTAGCTGACGCACGAACCTGAAGCCCAAAAGCCTTCAAACCCTAAACCCCGAACCAACCCTAAAATCCCAAGGCCATAAATGCCCTCGTCCCGAGCCGGGTGGCGGCTCCGTGGGAGGTGGAGACGTCCCGCGCTCTCAGGCGACCACCCCCTGTGGGACGGGGCCCGAAAACTAGGGGCAAAATATTGTTTTATGAATTCCGTAGAAACAACAGAATTTATACGCATAAAAACATTACGTACAAAGATAGTGTTGGATTGTTGTATTTGTCCTGGATGTGGAGTTTGTGCTGGTCTTCTGCACTGTAATTGTTCCTGGAAGTGTATATGGCCCATTTTTTTCTGGCATTTGGTGCTGGTAACTTCTCCCTTGGCGGGACGGTATGGGTGCAGCAAGGCTTCTCTGGAGCTGAAGTCTTAGGCTTGCCTGGTGTCTTCTTGTGCCTTCAAAGACGGTTCGCTATCTGCTGGAGACTCCCTGTAGCACTCGTTGACGGCTTCTCGTCGTTGAGCCTGGTTCCGCAGACCACGGAACGGAACGTGACCACGGATACTTCTTATGCCTACCCCGAAAGCCTGGCATCAGCTGGAGCCAGAAGTGGACCAGCGCCTGTGCAAAGCTGAATTCGATGTGTGGACAGCTGCATCACCGCGATTCGTCTGCGAGCAGTCATCTTGTTGTCGGTAACCTCCTCATGATTATCTCCATTCGTACAACTAGCTAGTAACTAATTGTAGTTACTCCCGTAGACCGGCTGCTCGGCTGCGTGTTGGAGTTTCAGCCCGATGCAGCGTCGGCCGATGGAAGCGTTGAGAGTGGCAGTGCAGCATGGGGCAGCCAGTAAGCTCTGCACCGTCAAACAAATCGAGAACTGCCAAACCCTAAACGCGCACCCCTGAACCTTCGTGACGATGGGTGAAAGTTTGGTCCCTCAAAGCAACGAAAACAAGTCCGTGTTTAGGTTCATCAAGGTTTGAGTTTTGGTTGGGGGTTCGGAGGCAGAGCCTCAGCCATGCACCCATTCCGAAGGCTTAGGCCGCTGAAGAAACATTCTGAAACTTGCTGATCGGTTCCCACAGATGTTGGATGGCACGTGCTACAGTACGAAATGTGTCGGATGATGCGCTCCGATCCATTCTGAAGCATGTTCGAACATGGTGCCAGGAAGTGGGGAACAGGGCAGGGGCTATTTCAGAGCTTAGCCACGCCAGACGTGATGCCACTGCCGTCGGGACCGACAGCTTCCAGCTGCTGCTTGACCTTAGCAGGAGACCAGGAGACCAGTTGTGCAACATTTTGCGACACCACGGCCCCTAGAGACCTTTCCTGCAACACTACCGATGAGACACTCCCTTGCCTGCACCACTGCACCCTTCTTTCCAGGCTTCATTTTGTTTTGGCAGCCTTGCAAGATTGGTAGCCTCCCGCGGCTAAAGGCCTACTGAGAAGCCCCGGGGAGACTCCACAGTGTCCCCAACCAAACATAAGCCCCAAGACTACCAACGCCAGAGGGAAAAGGACTGCGAACAAGAACTCACAAAGCTTGGCCCAGGCGCTGCTTCTGTGAGGTCCCAGATCTGGAAGTACCTGCCCATGCTCAGGTCTCAGACAGGAAATCAAGACAAACCCGACACATACCTACACCCCAAAGCACAGGACCCTACAGACTCCATGACCTCAGCCCCGCAAAGTCCTGTGCACAAAGGATTGGAGGGTGGGCGGAGGGGGAGGAGGTGGTGCTGTTGGGCTTCCGGCAAATCCTGGGCATGTAAATGTTTGCTGCAATTTCTTCAGGAGTCAGCTTCGAAGCTTTAGCTACAGCTTCGCTGCACGTGTAAGTAAACAATCGAGCATCGATCGAAAACTTCGACTCTTGAGAATGCTCAGTATTGAGGCTTCAATGCAGACGTAGAGTAAGACTAGGCCCAGGCATTCACGGACTTCACAGCCAAGTTGCACGTCGTTGTATTGGCCATCAAGACCTGGCGACAGGTGCAGCCCAGCTCCATACCCTTAAGCCCTGGAAACTCTGCATTGTCACAGCCCGGCTATACGGGAGCTCTGCCCGGGAATCGTTTTCAGTTGCAGCTGTCATCCTAGAGATCCTTCTTGCCGAACTCTTCGAAAGCTCGTGGTTTTCCTGGTTCTGAGGAAAACCTCCCCCGGCAGCTCTCAGAGCTGCCCGAAACCCCTCAAACTGAGGCCCCAGCTGATGAAGCCAAAGTTCTTCTCCTCGGTTGGCCGTGGGGTCAGACTTCAAAAGTCAATCGTCTGGGCTTGGTGTCAAGCTCTTGGTTCCGCCGAGTGTCGGCGTTGTACGACTTGATCCGTCCGACCAGCTCGCAGCCAGGGATAACCTGTTTCTCCACCTGTTCAACAGGCCGAGGGTTTAGGCTTGAGGGTGTACTGAAGCCGAAGCATCGGCTCGACAGAGCGGTCACCTCTCAACCTCAACCTGAAAATTGAAAGCCCCAACGAAGCCGTTACCTCACATCAAAATCCCTGTTTGGTCGAACCTTCAGCCGTCCTCCCCCACGGAAGTGCATGGCCACTTTTTACACACACACACACACACTGCCACTGCTAGCACTGTTCACAAAAAGCAAGAGTTGTAGCAGCAGCAGTAGCAGCCGAAACACTTGCTAATGCGCTTGACCGAGATCATCCGCTTCTATCCCTCCTGGTTATCATCTTCATCAACGTCTTCATCCTCACCCTCCGCCTTAGAGGTGTGACACAGACACTGCCATGAGGATTCGCTGTCCGCCTTCGGCGGAGGTCCCTTTCCCCAACCTTTGCCGCCGTAGTCGCCGTAGTCCATCGGCCTTGAGCCACTCCAATGGCACTGAACGCAGTGTAGGGCTTTGGAGGCTCAGGCGCTGGTCTTCTTCGGCCATGTCTTGAGTCTGTGCGACGCATGCAAGCAAAAACATGCAGAAAGCAAACGTCAAGCCTAAGCGAGTACAAATGAATTAGGACACGACGTTCTCCAACGCGGGAGGACTTGCGGCTCCCAGTCGCAGAGAGGTCTGGTGTTTGGGGCTTAGGGCTTGAGGGTAGCGGAAGCTTTGGGAGATTTGGGCTTGACGGTTGAAGCTTCAAACGAATCATAATCAGTTTAGGCTACTCGGCGCTTGGGAATTCTCCTTTGATTAAAAGGCCGTTGTCGGCATTGCTGAGTCCGAGACCCGATTAGTAAGAAGTATGTGCTGAAACCGATTGGAAGAGTCCGGATAATTTACAATGCGCTACATGCAAAGAGTTCCAGAAGCGAAAACAGGCTGCGCTAGGTGTTCTGAGAGTCTTCCGGGTTTGCAGTTGCAACACGAGTTGGTAAATCGTGAAGCTTTTGGTCGATTTTGATGTGGACCTTCAGTTGGGGGAGGGTGTTTCGAGGTGGGGGGGTGAATCGGGGGAGGACCTGTGTTTCTCGAGCGCAACATGGTGGAGGTCTCTTCTGACTGCTTCCGGGTTTGGGCCTATCATGTTCGAAGTCAGGCTTGCGATATACGAAAGTTTGGCGCTCGACCGGCTGGTGACATCACCCCTGATAACACAAAAAGTCTGAGTGCGACCAGCCATCTTGCGTTGAGCGGTCGTAACAGCCACCAGAACATCGTCGCGCCTACTTTCTGCAGCGATGCTGGCAGTCGCCATACATAGGTCAAAGAAGGCAGAAGCTGGGAATACTGAAGACAAGCACACCAGGCCTTATCACAACCATACTAAACACTGAACAAGCCGCAGCAATTCTGCTTGGTGTAAAGGCCGAAGTCGAATTGCTTCGCCATTGCAGTTCCCACTGCGTCATTCGTGTTGTAAAGATGCCCATGGACACTATGTTCATAGCTACGACACGACTACCCATTCCACTGCTAGTAGTACTATGCCGATAATGACATCGGCCACGACCACGCCGAAAACGATGACAGGCATGGTCCAGGTATCCTACTTTCCAGGAAGGTCACGTAACAACCCGAATTCTCGTGAACCATTTTCTGAAAAACAACGCAATGCAGCCAAGCGGCCCCATGCCCCAGTAGTCCCATGATGGATCGTAATCCTCGGGGGAGGGTGCCAGGCAGATAAGTCACTGACAACGAGAAATGAGGTTCCAGCTTCAGGGTCCTTCATCGGGGTACAAGACAGGACCCCCCCCCCCAATCTTTAGGGTGTGGAATGTGGAACTTCTGAGCAGAGAGCAAGCAAGACTAATTTTTTCCAGTTTCCAGGATTGAGAATGAATAACCCATCGTCCTCTGTCTTGGATGACCCTTCTATGTAAACGCTAGACCCGAACACCCAACACCACAACGCAAGAGGGGGAATCGACGATCCTAGGCATGTGTGAGAGGTACTTGCAATTCTGCCTCCGTGTCACAAAACTTGGAAACAAAGGTTCGTCACGAACTCGGTCCGACAGCAGACTGGTTTGCTTGCCATACTGATTCCGTCTAGGACCGTGTCTCGGAAGCAGTCTAGCTTTTGCCCTGGCTTTCACGCGAATTGAAGGCTAAGCTTAGGTTATGGAACTCCCCAGACTAGCAAGTAATACAGCGAAAACAACAAAGGCCACTTGCCATACGACTGAGAAGATACATGCCGTGTCAGAGGTCTTCACCGGGTTGGATCGGGGTTTAGGGCGTCGCACTTTTTGCCTTCATGTACTGACTGAAAGATGTTGGAATAAAGCTCACTTCTACTGGACAGCTGTCACAATCAGGATTCTGCTAGCTTGGCTAGATTCCGCTTGTGAGCAGTACATCAAGAGCCAATGCACCATCACAACGACGAGCTCTCGACGACCGTTCACGACACAATCCGTTACCCCAAATCACAGTGAGACTGATGCTTCTGGGATCCCCACCATACCTTTGCCCCAGCCTGGTCCAGGGTACGT
Source organism: Symbiodinium sp. clade A Y106 (assembly GCA_003297005.1). Classification (NCBI taxonomy): domain Eukaryota; class Dinophyceae; order Suessiales; family Symbiodiniaceae; genus Symbiodinium; species Symbiodinium sp. clade A. The sequence goes on along the minus strand of BGNK01001312.1, from coordinate 122,017 downwards.
GGCGCTTGCAGCTGAGTTTCACTATTTGAGGCTCAGGGCTCCAGGTTTCAAGGCTCAGTGTGAAAGACGGTAATGGGTACCTCCCTGTGGCTTGGGTGAATTGCATACGACCCTACCATTATCCTTTGAAGCTCGAAGTATCCCTCCCCTGTTGACCATCAGTTCTGGCAGAACAATGATCTTTCTGTGTTTTTAAATGTGGGTTTCAAGCATCGGCTCAGATTAGGACGAGGTTCGAGCAAGTTCGGCAGATCCCCTCACATGAACATATTCCTTTCCAGCGGTTTGTTGATCTTTCCGAAATGCCCTGGTCCATTTCGAGCGGTTCGATATTCTTTCTCACTTCGTCCGATCCTTTGGAGCGGTCCGTCAGGGGTTCGGGTCTAGGGTCCCCTTCGAGCAGTTCGTTGTTCTTTGTCACATGACGCTGCCCCTTCTCATACATGCTCCCTTTCGAGCGGTTTGCTGCTTTTCTCAGACGCTCTAGTCACTAGTCGCATTCCTGCGGTTTGATGGTTTGCTCCCATGCTGCCATCTCCTTCGAGCGATTTGCTGTTCTGTCTCAGATGCTCTTGCCGATTACCGATCGCGCCCTGGTCCTTTTCGAGATGTTTGACGGTCTTTGTTGTTGTTCATCAGATGTTGCAGTCTTACGAGCGGTGTGCTGCTGTTTCACAAATGCTGTAATCCCCTTCGAGCGGTTTTGCTGCTTTTCTCTGATGCTGTAAATATTCCCATTTCGAGCGGCTTCCGGCTTGTTTTCCTTTTCGTGAATGCTGGAGTTTCGCTAGTCCCTGTCGAACAGTTCGCTACTCGTTTTCAGATGCTGCGCGTGCCTTTCGATCGGTTTGATGCACCAGTCCCTTTCGAGCGGTCGCTGTTCGTTCTCCAGTGCTCGAGGCATCATTCTCGGCTGTCCTATCGTCCGTTGGTTGCTCCTCTGTCTCAGATGCTAGTGCCTTTGGTGCGGTTACCTGCTCTTTCTCAGGTACTCTCGTCCCTCTCGAGCGGTTTGCTGACCTTTCTCAAATGCCCTAGTCCATTTCGAGCGGTTCGCTGCTCTTTCTCACATAGTCCAATCCAATATATCGGAGTTCCCTGTCTTCGGTTTGCTGCTCTTTCTCAAAAAGCTCTATTCGCTTTCCAACGGTTTAGCGCGAGCGGCTTACTGGCTCTGTCCCACATGCGTTATTTCGATCTGCTGCTCTTTGTCACATGGGCTGGTCACGGCTTGGTATTCTTTCTCAACTGTCACAGGCGATTCGTGCTCTTCCTCAAACGCTCGAGTCCATGTCGAGCGGTTTGCTGCTTTAGCTCACATGCTCTGGTCCCTTTCCAGCGCCGTGCTAATTATCTCAGATGCACCAGTCCCGTTCGAGATTCTACTCTTTCTCTAGTGTAGCCCTGTTTGAGCGGTTCGCTGCTCCTTCTCAGATGCTTTGAAGTCCCGTTCGGGTGGATTGCTACTCATTCCCATGCCCCTGTCCCTTGCCAGCAGCGTTTAGCTCTTCTCACATGCTCTGATCACTTCTAAACGATTTGCTGGTCTCTCACCTGCTCTGGTCATTTCCGCGAGGTTTGCTTCTTTATCAGATATTCTAAGCCCTTGCGAGTCTCAAATGCTTTAGCCCCTGCCGAGTGGCTTGCTTCACCTTCTCAGGTGCTCTTGTCCTTGCCGAGCGTCTTGCTTTGCTGCTCTTTCCCACATGCGGTTTGCCGCTCTCTGTCAGCTACTGTAGTCCCTTCTTCGGAGCGGTTTGCTGCTCTTTGTAAGTTGCCCTAGCCCTAGTCCTTTTCGAATGGTGTGCTGGATGCTCCATTCCATTTCGAGCAGTTTGCTGCTCTTTCTGAGATGCCCCACTCGTTGTCGACTTGTTTCCTGCTCTTCGACGCAGAAGTCCCAAAGTGTCGGATTGATCACGCACCAATAGGGAACGTGAGCTGGGTTTACACCGTCTTCCTCCTCCCTTTCGAGCGGCTGGCTGCTCTTTCGCACATGCTGTAATCCCCTTCAACCGGTTTCCTGCTCCCTTCGAGCGGCTTGCTGCGTTTTCTCGAATATTGATATTGTCGCCCCCTTCGTTGGCTGCAAATGCTCTAATCACCTTCGAAGGGTTGGCTGCTCTTTCCCATATGCTATCGTCAATCTCGGGCGCTTTGCTGTTTGTTGTCAGATGCTCCAGTCCCATTCTAGCGATTTTTTGCTTCCCTTTCTCAAGTGCTCTTGTCCTTGCCCGGCGGTTTGCTTCTCTTTTTCAGGTCTCTCACGTGCTCCAGTCCCTTTCGAGAGTTTTGCTGCTCTTTCTCACAGCCGTTTGCTGCTCTTTCTCAGTTGTCCTGGTGTCTTCCCAGCGGTTTGCTGGATGCGCTGTTCCCTTTCGGACGGTTTGCTGCTTTCTCTGTGATGCCATAGTCCATTACGACTGGTTTGCTATTCTTTCCCTTCCCTTTCGCTGGTCTCTATCGAACAGTGTGCTGCTCGTTTCCCAGATGATGCATTAATGCTGTATTGACTGTCGGGCAGGTTGCTGCTCTTTCTCACCTGCTGTACTCCCTTTCGTGCGGTTTGCTGTTTCTTTCCAGGATGCTCTCGTCCCTTTTCGACTGGTTTGCTGCTCTTGCTGTCGAGCGGTTGGCTTCGCTTTCTCGGACATTGGCGTCCCTTGCGACACCCCATCCCGAAACTCCGGAACTTCGAAGCTTCGAGCCTTTCGGACCGAGCATGTCCGGGGTGATGCCGCCCGGGGAGGAGCCGTCGCCCGCAAGAACCTCGGGGAAAAGCGGCCCATGTACCTATGAAAATCTCTCACGGGCTTACATCTGCATGTTTAAACCCGCAATTGTATAGGACTTATGGAGAGTTGAGGTCCAAGTTAGGTGGTGGAAGATGCTGCCGGTCTTCGGGCGGAGTCGCGGCATGGTTTGATGGCTTCTAGGTTGCGAGGACCACTTGGCGGCCACCGGGACTTGGTGCGAGTCTGAGGATTCAGGCTTGTGACTTCGGCTTGCGAGCACTGCGCTGATGACACAGAAGATGCAACGCGCCAAAACGACGCATCCGAAAGGGAGTAGCTGCTCGTCGACAGGTCTGTCTTCCAAGCAGCTCAACAACTTGACCCCGTACAATCTGAAGAAAAAAACGTCGACACCTTGCACTTCCACCATAGGATCTTACTTCTCGTCTGCGAGAAACACACCTTTCTAGGATCAAGGGACCAAGTAAGTCGGTTATCATTGGGGCTAAAGGTAGTCAGTTATCATCCGGGTTCTATGCACCCCTGTTCAGGTTTTTAAAGTACTCGCTTGCGATCGAGGCGCTATCTCACGAGCCTGCCATCCTCAGGACTTTGCACGGCGCGTCAAACGGCGTTCCGTTATTATCAGGCGTGCTCTGTTCAGCATTTCGCGAGCATCCTCGACCGTAGATCTAGTAGGTCTTATCCACCTCTTCCTACTCTTCTTAGGGCTTCGGAAGCTTCGGGCTTGCTTGGTTTCTGGGGCCAAAGAGTCGGCTCTCTGTCTGCGCATAGACGGTGAACCACACCACGGTGCCCACCTGGCTTTGGATGAATATCTTGGAAGCTTAACACGCAACTCCGAAGCCTGAATCCCAGTAGAAAAGGCCCTGAGGCTTCAACATGGTCGGCCCTAAGATTCAAACAAATGCACTGGCGAACCAAGTCCCATACCATCTGTAGCCGAACCCCTCTTCGTGGAAGGTTGGGATAGCTAGGTCTCGAGGAGTCTGGATGCTGGGCAGCTGGTCTATCCAAGCTGGGGCACAGTCCTACCCAAGAGCTGTAGGAGCCTCACGAAACTCACCGACCTCAATGTCAGTAACAGTTGGTCTGAACAAGCTCACCGAACCGCATAAAAAGGCCGGGTCCGGCTGTAGATGTTTCACTTGCCTTAATGTACAACTAGACATGAGGCACACACAAGCCCAAAACCCCCAAACACGCCCGGAGTGCCGCGCCCATATCCTCGCATCTCTTCTGCGCATCGTGGCCTACATCACCTGCGTGAACAAGAATGAACCGAATAGGTTCTTGGGATATGGGGGCAGGTTTAGGGGCACGAGCAGGTTCTCCTAGAATCGTCCAGGAATGCACAGGATCGAGACTACTTTACTTCCGTGCACCGAAGCTCCCATGCTACGCTGGATTCTTGACTGACTGTAACAGTCGTTGACGAATTTTCTTGTGTGATGATAAATTTCTGGGGGGGCCGGCGGGGATGGGGCCCTGGAAGCTCAAAGCCGGACAGTCTGCAACACACACTGCATCTCAACACAAAGCCCAACACAAACACCTGCCCCACGCCAGAAAAGAAGGGTCTGAGCTCTTGCCTCGTAGGTTTAAGTTTAGACGTGTCCTGTAAACCTCAACACTACCTTCAAGCTCATGTTCGCAGCACTTCTGAGACCAAGGCGGCCCTGGAAGTAGATGTCCACCGGATTTCCGGTGCAGTTAATGAAACCTCTTCTCGTTTCGGGTGCGGTGGGGGTTTCTAGCTTTGGGGTTGTACGGGGTTTAGGGTTCAGGGGCCGGTTCCGTTGAATATGACTGGGGCGTCAGCAAACTGTAAGAGTGTTGTAGGATATCTTGAGTCAGTGTCATTTTGTTGGAGGCTCATGCCTCTCAGCCGTATCTAGTTTCGAATCTCTACGAGATGTAAGGCATAGGTCATTCCGATCAGATCAGGCTTTGCCATGTAGATGCTGCGGGGTCTTCTCATCTGCTTTGTTTGTCGGAGTTGATAGGTTTCTGAGCCTGGATAAAGCTTCATACGCGCGATGCCAAGAATAGGATGTTTCGGTGAATCCCAAATATAGACCCTTGCAGGCACACAGGAACCCTAAACCCCAAGCCCGATCTGAAGTGGCGATATGACATCGAAGCTCTGAGAATGGATGAAACGAGCCGGCTATGCCATGAACCACTCAATCTTTTCAGGGGCTGGGAGTAGTGAGTAGCATCTTCAGCTTTGCGGACGGGCGTCCAAAGCCTTTGTGGTCGTAGAAGCACCTGGGAAACCAACGTCAGAGGTGCTGTGACCTTTGCTAAAACACATCTGAGACTAGGAACCTCCAAACTCTGAATCCCGCACCTACTGTCTCTGCAAAGCCCTTGCTGGCTCCAACACGGGCCGTTGTTTAACTCCATAGAATGAGGGCACTGCTCGCAAAGACGGAGAAGCCCAAGATAATCCAAACCCGCTCTGTGTGTGACACGTGACTGAAGGTCTGAGAGGGACATCAAAACATAGTTGGATCCGAAACCTGAACCCCAGCTTTCAGCCCTTAAGCCAGAACCATCGCCCCGAAGCCCTAAACCTCACACCCAAAACCGTAGCGCTCATGGAACATTGGCCCTAATCCTAATCACGAATCTGTTAGCGCTGGTGCTACTGCTGCTACTACTTCTTCTACTTCTACTGCTGCTACTACTACTACTACTGCTGCTACTACTACCACCGCCACCACCACCACCACCACCACCACCACCCCCACCTGCTACGCCTCCAGCACTGCCAGCCCACACTGCACCCCCATGCCAAGGTACCGAATCATGCCCGCGAGTTTCATCCCATCCTCGGCTTTCTTTGGGGATTGAGAGCCTCTTTGAACTCGGCACTAAGGTCTATGGGATTTGCGCAGGCTTCACAGCCTTTAGCTGTCTGGAGCCATGCTTTATTCCTGAAGCCCCTAATCCTTGCAAAACGATCCTAAACTCCCTCTATGAAACTTGAGGAAAATCGCGCAGAGTTCAGACGTGAGGCATTTGGTAGGATGTTTGGGACCCTGTGCAACCGGCTGCTGATTAGAGCCTCCACCAGCACTGAACAGCAACACAACCTACGAGTAGGCCTTCAATTCCTACCCGTCCCCAAACGAACAATGCAGGCACGAATACGAAAGCCCAATACCTTAGACCCGCGATAGCCTAACTCCAAGAAGCTTAACTACGCCGCAAAGCAAAGCTCTTGCAGCTCATGAGCGTGCTCTGAGCCCTTGAGGCCTCATGACACGGCTAAGGATGCTGGGTTCAAGTTTTCCGGAGTCAAGATGTCAGGAAACAAGCGATACAGGTTACAGGCTTGGTTGACGATTGAGACTTGAACGCTTGAGCTACACAAGACCCGCTCAGAAAGACTCAAATGCGGACACGCCACAAGCTGAGTCAAAAGCCAATCAAAGGCACTGACGGGCCTTTAACCTCCAAAGCACCCCCCCCCCCCCCNCAGCCACCCCACAGAAAAGAGCAACGGGCGCCCCGCCACCAGCGGAGCCAAAAGCAAATCAAAACCCCTGTCGCGCCATTAACCCCCAAAGCCCCCCCCCCCCCCCCGAAAACTGAGCCCTGACGGATCCAAAAAACTTGGAGTGCTGCAACCCGACCCCTGGGCCTAGCACATTACTTTATTATTCGTCCGGTAGAAAACTACCCAAACCCATAGAGCTCGACACGGTCGCGAAGATCAGTTTTGGTTGAGCCTCAAGCCTCAAGCCATAACCCCAACACACCTCTTCCACCAGCCAACCGCTGCCGAGGGTGCCAGCATGTTCACGCCAGCCTCTAGGATGGTCATATTCCTGGCAACAACGGGGTCGACATCGTGTGCGTACATGTACATATATGCATACACAACTATGCATAGGCTATGCACCTAGACATACACACCCACGTATCTATGCGTGCATGCATGCACACTTACATACCTACATACCTACATACATCCATCCATCCCTCCATCCATCCGTCCATCCGTCCATCCATGCATGCATGCATGTATAGCCCTGGCAAAACCAGTGTCCGTAAGGGTTTATGTGAGGCTTGCTTTATAAGCTCAGGAAAATCAGCCGCGGTGCATTTGCTTCTGATAAGCTTGGCTGCTGAGCTGAAAGGTTCCGGGCTTGGTGTTGCGGGGTGCTCTTTGTGAAATCGCTTCGCATACTTGTTTGAACTCTTCAACATGTCGCAAAATACTTTAGCCCTAGACCGGAATGCACAGACTCTGCAGTCAGCTCCGATGCCTCGCGTTCCATCGGCCATCTGCTCTGGCCTCGACGCGGCACCTGGCTACCCGAGCTCCAGCTGCTGGGATGTTCAATGCAACGAAGTTTTCCGTCGGGACACATATGTTGCTAGATAAAAAAGATGGGACCAGAAGCGCATCTGAAAGTACTCCTTCCTCTCGTCTACACAGCTGTTGCCCAAAAGGGTGCCGTTCTCTTGGCACCTCTCGGCACGGGCCGTTCTAAGCTCAGGTTCCCCTGACTTTACTACGGTCCGGCTTCTTGGGACTCCACACGAGGACTGCCATGATGTCAAGAAAAAGCCCTGCGCAAGCAGGCAGTTTGCCGGAGATATGCCCTTGAAAACTGGGTTCAGGTGAACGCAAGGTTTGTGCTTCTCGGAGGTGCACATCTGCCCATTGCCGCTCTCTCTATGCCGGCCCGCTCTGCACACCCACACGGTGAAGCTAGAGGCTTCCAACTGTTCTGCCCAGGTGCATGGCCGTGCAGCCACTTGCATTCTGACCGCCGACTAGCCTCCAGCAGAGCGCTTTGCGCTTGTTGATGTAAAGAGTGAGTAAGAGATCGACGTAAGAGATCGACGTCGTGAGTTTGGATGGCACGAAGCCACAGCGGACACTTGCACAAGTCATCACGAAGTCTCTTCAGTGTAAGGAATTTGCTGCGGGAGCACGTGACGCGTGCCCACTGAGCCACGACTCGGTCCGTTTAAAGCCCGGAGAAACATGAGTACGATAGTTCGGGTGTAGGTTGTGTTGGGAACATCTCCACGAATCAACTCTAATCAATGTTGCTGAAAGCTTTGTACAGAGACCTGAAGTTGAAGTGCACTTTGCTTCGGGGAAGCTGGACTCCAACAAGCCAACCTCACCCAAGGCAACAAAAACCGAGGACCGGTTCCCGGTCAGCCCCTTGTGCTGACCACTGGGCTTTCAAAAAACAATGTTGACAGAAATAATACCGGTCATCATCACTATCATCATGATGCATGGAACCATCGTCTACCCTCACTCAAAGCCTCGAAACCTTGGCAGCCTTGGCAGGTCCGCGGCCGCCTGGTCCAAGCCCCCAACCATCGCAAAACCTCATATTCTGAAGGAATAGAACCCAGAACCGTGGAATCCGCCTCAGGAGTTTTCGCAGCATTCGCTAGACAGAACCTCTGAACCCAGACCCCAAATTTTCCACACGGAACCAACTCACCCATCGCGAGGCCCTAGATTGCCGGGCCGAAGAGCATTAGCAGCCCCTGGGAAGCGTCGTCCAGGTCCTGCGTAGGTTCTGCTTCACAAGGCCGCAGTTTGAGGTGCAGGCTGGGGAGTTGGGTTTCTTCGGGTCGTCGAAACCTGCGGGGTGAGGCTTTTTCGCCTCATGCCTGAAGTTCGGTGTTGGATTCAGGCACCTCTCGCGTTTCCTTCGAAACCCTTGGATTCTGATTCAGGGTTTCGGACTTGTGGGTTTAGGAGTTAAGATTTCCGGAGCCACATCATGCAACTTGCTAGAATGGCTGATTGAATCAGCCGTTGTGTGAAATAGCAGTAGCAGGCGAACGCCGAGCGCCACGAGCCACGTGAGCTCCAACGCCCAAGGCAAACTCTCCTAACCCATGTGATCTTCGTTGAGCAATCTGCTGCCGTGGGGGGGGTCCCGCGCATGGAAGTAGAGGTCCATGCCACTTCCCGTCACCTGCACAATGTCAAGGCTTCTGGACCGGAGGGCTGCAGAGTCTTTTGCTTAAAGTGAAGAGGGTTTAGAGCTGCAAATCCCGCCTGGACACGGCAACTTACATTAGTGAATGTACACGGCCTGGGCTTGGAGAAGCCTGCAATTTCTCAGCTCTGTGCTCACCAATGCCTTGCAGAGGTGCCAAGCCCTGAACAGCCTGAGAAACCTGGGCGCTGCAACTCCGCACGCCTCAACTTCTTGGTCCATCGTAGTAAAGACGAGTAACCGAGTAACCTCTATGATACAACTACGGTCAGCTACTAAACTACACGGATGTCGTCCATTTCGCCCCTTCACCCTACACCCCAACGAGTCGTGAATCTGCGAAGCTTGCGTCTGCACAGGATAGGAGTCGCGGCAGAGAAATCCAACCAGGGTCCCTAACAGCTTGCAAGCCGAGCATGGTAGCTGAAACTGGCCTTGACGAAGCCAAAGCCTCGCTGGTCGTTGAAGGATTTGACCTCTGCTCACCGTCTGGGTCTGCGGCTGGAAACCTATGTAGGCTCGGAGTAGTCGACGCACCACAGTCGAACTCATAACAGGAAAACATCTTGGATTTGGCGAAGTTAGCAACAAGACAGCAAGCCATTGACAGTGCAAGGTTTGAGGAGGAGTGGGGTTGCACCGATGCGTTGTATGTTGATGCAGCCACTTGATCGACATGCTCGTCCAGGATCTCGGACGGCAGCGCATCCCACATACCGAAATTATCAACCACTGCCTTGGACCCAGAACTTCTAAGCGAGCCAGTTTGAGAGCTCTGGACGCGAAGCGCCCCACCGGCCAAACCCCGAGAAGTCGTCGCTTATTCGGAGGAGGGGTGAGGTGATGTCCTCTACGATGGTAAGAAAATACTGAATCTATCTCCCCCAGTTCCTTCTCCATCTTAAGACTGTATCATCCAAGCCAGCTTTTCAGTCAAAGAGCAGTCGCCGTGACGGTGGTGCCGTCCTGTTCCAAACTCCGTGTCAGAGGCACTGTAATTGAGATGGCAAAGCAGGCCTCTTCATCGACAGCTATCGAAGTGAGGTTGTTGATTCATGCTGATGGTGCTGACGAGTGATTACAATGACCGTGATGATGGTGATGATCATCATGATGATCATGGCGACGATGATGATGATGATCATGATGATGATGATGACGCTGACGCCGACGCCAACGCCGACACTGATGCTGATGCTGATGAGGAGGACCAGGAGGAGGAGGGAGGAGGAGGAGGAGGAGGATCTTGCACTAGCGTTGTTCAAAGTATTAGCTTCGCTCCCTTCAACCCTCCAAGCCCTTCATTTCCAGAAGAAATGCCGGGGCCTTCAGAATTACCGGCTCCGTGCTCTCTTCACAGAGAGACACATCGACGGCCTTGTCGAAGAAGGCAAAGGGAGGCTAGCGGCTGGAGCAGCTTTTTTATGTCGGTCATTCCCAGTCTATTATACAGCTCCTTACAAACCTTCACGCATGAGGGTCTTGCCAATCTTTACAAGTCTTGTTACGTTTGCTGATGACTGCTTAGCTTCATCAGTCTTGTGTAGGGATGAAAAGAAGGACATCACTTTACGAGCTTTGTGCATACGGCTCTCAAGTATACTAGGGCTAGACATTGGGATGTAAGCAAACGCTTTGGCCTGCCTTGCGTGCGTGACTCCTACACCAAAACATATAGCATTTGGTTTCAGGGTCCTGGGAGTGTTCTTTAGCTTAGACGACTATGCAAGACAGCCTGGTTACTGCAAGTTCTTTTTCCATGTGCTGGAATGCCTGCGCAGAGCCGTCTGCGATGTATTTGAGGCCGAATGTCACCTGCACGCGATGTGAATTGGACTATTCCCTTGGCTGCCTCTCGTTGCACCAAAATCAAAACGGGAAACTGTAAAAGCCTACATTGTCCGGGAATGCCCAAACGTTTGCTTTAGATCTTCACGTAGGTCAAGGTTTCGGGATTCCGACACAGAAGTTTTTAGCTCGAAACACCAAACCAGAAATCAGAAGACCAACAATTTAAGGAATAAGGTTTGCAGGCACAGAGCTGGGTCTTCGAGACTGTTGCACCTCGACATCTTTGGCCAAGGACAGGTTCTTCGCATCGAAGAAATGCACCTGTCTGGGGCAACTTTTTCAGGACGGCCTCACCACAACGACCCGAAAGCCCCTTCCCTCCTTTCAAAGCCCCTTTAGGGTTGTATAAGGATTCAGAATGGGTTTTTAAAGCTTTCTTGAGGGGGGAAAGATGGAAGCCTGTCAGCCCCCGGAGGGGTTGAGTGTTCAGGGGCTAGGGCGGCTGGGGGGAGGGATCAGTCCATTTAGCCCCACCGTCGCTAGAGATGCGATGCATAAAGGAAGGGATCATAGCAAACCCTGCACAACGCCTCATGGTCAGATCCTGCAGCATGTCATAATCGGCAATAACAGACCAATGGACAATGCTTCATGGCCCTAAGGCTGAGGGCCATACAATCGCGATCCCTAACCCCTGCTACGCTTTGAGGCGAGAGGGGTTTGCCAACCACGGGTCTGCACTACTTCTATCAAGGTCTGCGCCTCTTCGCACTCGTCACACTTCAGGACGCCTAGCCGAATGCCTCGGTCACGTCAGCTCGGAGGTCTTGAGGGCTTGTGTTGGGGGAGAACAGCTTCCCTTAACCGAGCTCAAGGCGGAGGCTTCGGCCTAAAGGTGCAGACTCGTTTTAACTGACGGCACGCAGGGGGCTTGCTGCGCCGATAGGGTCACAAAATCGCAGAGATAGTGTGGTCCCTGTGAAAGGCCCCGGTGGAGCGCAGGCACTTTAGGACTCATCCTGTCCGAGAGGTCCCGAGTACTGTGAGTGTCGGACACAGTCGGAGACTAAGACTAAGCTCGTACCCAAACCTCCAAATCTAGACCTGAAGACCTAATTGTCAACATGACACAAACAAGCACAAATTCACAGGCAACATATGTAAACACAAAAACCGAAAATCATCAACGCCACCGCACTCCTACGCCCGTGGACACGCGGTCAACTTCTTGGGTCAAGGGGTGCACACTAGAATCTCCCCCAAGCCAATTCCCGAACGATACTCGAACGATCACCACGCAGCCCGGCATCCTTGCGTCGCGGGACTTTCGTCGAATTCGGTGACGGTGCCCTGCGTCCGCTGGGTAACGACGGGAACAAAGCCGCCTTTGCCCTGGCAGGAAGCGCATATGTGCATGTTTAAGGTTGCGATCATTGTCTGCACTTCTGGTTGTGATTTGTGGTTTTCGGGTACCGTGGGCAACAAGTTACGTTGCCGCTTCTTTTCTTGTCTGGTTTCTGTAAAGATTGCAAGGTTCAAACCCATGGAACAGATCGAAAAAGATGTAGCCCCGTCACAAGATGCTTTTGCGTATGTAAACGGACTAGAGGCCTGAATGCATTGCGAAGACTCTGGCCCGCGAATCGTGAATTCTCAAACCACTAAACCATGACGGGGACGCTTGCCCCAAACAACAGTAAGCAAAGCCAGCAACCGGAACCGAATCCCAGTCTCAGCAGCGCCTTTCCCTTGCCGCCCTTGGGCATCTGGCGGGCGAGGTCCAGTTTCGGAGTGCCGGGAAATTGAAGGGTTGTGGCTTTCGCTTCAGGTGTAGCTGGTCAGGATGTGTGGGCTGTCGAGAAGGAACGCATGTCGTCCAGCCGGGGAATCCAAGGTTCAGAGCTCAACGCTCAGGGGCGCTGTCACGTGCAAACACAACACGACATGTGTAGTCATACACCTCTTTTAAAGCCCACAAGAAACCTCGCCAGTGTAATCTTTCTCCAAGCCGCCTTTTGGGTGATGTCTCACACAGGTTAAGGTCGTCCTAGTAACGAATCTCGACTCGAACCTAAACTGGACCTGAACCTCAATGCCAGCCTCTCTCGACCCCTTTGGAAATTAAGCTTACCCCTTGGAGGTGACTCCTCGAAAGCCTTCGGTTTGGAGTACTGTTGGGCTTTGAACTCCCTTGACGATTAAATGATGCTCTGTTCTATGAGACGATATCATCTTAGACTATGCTTTAATTAGTGTACTACGCCGGCATGAACTGCCCCACGACACACTACAAGTTGCTCAACACTGCCGTACCATGCTATGCTGCTAGTGAAGACTAGATGTCACTATCATTATGTGCATGGGCCCGACTGTTGTCATTGTCTGCCGTCGTAGCTTTCTGTGCGATTGTTAACTGCCACTTCTACTCTCGTAAGCGATGCTCTCTGCTGCCTGCGCCCCAGGCTTCGGCGCAATGTCTGTAGCCTCCCGAGCTTTGTGTCGGCATCTTCTGGGCTTTGCGGGGGTGAGATTGGATTCCCGGAAACCACCTGGCTGACCTGGCAATCTTAAAGGCTGAATTGTCAATCTCACACAACACTCTATATGTCATTTTTGGTGCACATGTATGAATACATGTATGTCCTGACATACGATGTATACTAGTCTGTACAGTGAATAAGACCACGATGTACACTGCGGCTTCTTAGCGCGTAGAAGTGTACAAACAGAGGAGGTGTGGCTGTGGCAGTGGACAACTCGGGGCCCATCAACCATAGTTGAGGGGCAGCCAAGAAGCTTCCTCACTTGGACGTCTAGCAGCCTAGCACCATTGATTGTTCGACAAACGCACACGGCAATCCTCTTCCACATCACACGTATAAAAGCCACAGCAAACCCTTGAGCACACCGGAACCCCTCAAAAAGTCCAACTCCCTGAAAGGCCTCAACATTGAACCACCCAAGCCCAAATGGAGCCGTTGCCTTCAGCTTGCCATCGGGCAGCTGATGAACCTGACACTGCACCTCGACACCTGAGAAGGGCATCGTCAGCTACCATCACCGGTGTAGCGTTAGGATTCTGTATTGGCGGTGTCATTGCATGAAGGCTCTGGCTTGGCCTATCTCACCGGGCCCTGAAACCCTGAAGCCCTCAAACACCAAGTTTAAGCCTTTCGGGTTTACCGTCAGGGCTTCTTGCTGAACCCAAAAACTTGAAACCGAACACCCTGACACCACTCCTCCCTCCAACACAGCCGGCCAAACGTTTTCGTAAGCCATATGTGTAAGTGACTGTAAGTGTATGTGTACGTGCATGTGCATGCGCATGTGCATGTGTACGCGTTCGTATGTGTGTATGTAAATATACATATATGCATACATACGTATATACATGTGCATGTACATCTGTATTTCACAAGATGACAAAAACCACTCAAAAAAACAGAATCCACGAGGCCCCGGCCAACGAGGCCCCAGCCGAGCGCCTGAAGACCCGGGCTGAGATCGGAGCCTGGAACGGCGTGCTTGGAGGATTCGAGGGCTGAGGAGTTGGTTTTTTGTAGCGTTCCGGATTCAGAGTTCAGGGTTCGGAGTTTGGGAGTTAGAGCTTAGGCGTAAAAACCGGTAGTCAACAAAAATCTCGTTCATGAAAACCCCGGCTTAGGGCTGAGGGGCTGAAGGGCTAAAGGGTTGGATCTAAAGTATGTAAGGAGGTTCTGCGTCCTCGAGGTGCACCCTTCCTGTTTAGAGGACTGACGTGGAAGCTTTGGGAGCAGTGGCTGCGGAATGAATGACCTTTGTGACTGACGGCACGAAGGTTTAAGAATGAAATCTGATGGCTTCTGTTTGGTTAAACGGGGTGTAGGTTGATTCGGGGCGTCAGGCTTAGGGCGCTGAGATTTCGGGATGGAAGTTAGACAGCTTGGGATCCAACGTTGGTTGCGCTCGGTTTCCCCTTCACCCCTGTGCCTTTGAACTGCGCGTCTCGCTGCGTCGTTTGGTCCTCCTCCCTTGGATACAGGAAAAACTTCCAAACAGTTTAGGGAGGCAGCCCTAGCCCAGTGGCGCACACTTGGGAGCCTGTGGTTAGCTCGATCGAAGTTCATAACAAGGGCTTCGGGCTCAATTAAAGGCTTGAGCCTAAGACCTGGCACCAGAAACATCGTCAAAAAGGGCGGCTTCGACTGCGGAGGCTTCAGGGATAGGGCTTGGGAACACCAAGACGGCACATGAGCAAGGCTCTTCAAGGGCCAGTTTCTCGAAGGCTTCAGGGTGCTGGCGAATGAGCACTGGGGTCTTTGTCATACGCCCCATATATTCCGGGCAGCAATGAACCCTACGGCCCGAATCTAGACCGGAGACAGTAGGATGTGTCATGAGCGAAAAAGCAGCACAACCCCGCCCCGCCGCGCCCCCTCCCTTCATCAGAAACCAAAAACACTGACACCTCACTGGGGCTCTGCTCGGACAACTCGCAGCTGGGCGTCTGGAGCGCTAGGAAGCCATATCCGTTGCCTTTCGCAGAGATCAGAAGGAAGCCCTTTACGAGAACGTCCAAGACTCTACGAGCAACTGTGGTGGCGAGGTCCGGGTTTCTGGTTTAGGAAATGTTGGGTGTAGGGCTTTAGGGTTGAGGGCGACGGATGAAGAATGAACTACCGGTAGACCGCTAGACAAACTACGAAAGAGAACCAGCTTGCGTCATTGATTTTCTTTGGCACGACAGTTTCATGGAGCTCGGTTTGGACACCTATCCACATGCGAAAGGAGCATGGTGAGCTTCCACTAGCAGGTCGCGATCAATCTACTACGTGGTTCACAGCCTTCGCTTCCTTCTGAAGCGAAGGCTAACAGCCGGAGACTCGTCACATTTTGCTGCGGAGGGTCTCGGGCCCTAGCTCCGAGTCTCTCCCGACTTGTCCCGCGGCACTCTGTCGTCCTAAGCTGAGGTCTGAGGTCGCCACGCTCGCTGTAGGACTTCACAGTCCCCGTGGCTTGCGTGCCCTGGCAGACTTGGCATACAGCTTGACTGCGACTGAAGGTCACGTTCTGTTGGAGTCTAACGCTTGGGGTTCCTGCAAGGGCGACGTGCATAGGGATTCTAATGGTTGCGATTCTCACGAATGACGAATGCCTATCATGAGAGTGTGGGACATGCGACTACATGATGTACGGTTCTCATTCAGCATAGTACCCAAATGAACACCCGCCAATATTCGAAGCTGTCGAACCCTGTAAAACCCGTGTAGAATTGTTTGGAACACCCAAGTAATGGGGCCGAGTAAGTAGAATGAGTTCTTGGCTTAATCTTGTAGTATTCCGACCCATATATTATGAAAAGCAAAACTTCCAACTACGCTAAAGGCCCTATGAAACACCCGATTCTCAGCCCTTAACCCTTAACCCTATGAACCCCATGAACCTGTTCTCAAGCCACTGTACAACTGTTTGCCTGTGGTCTCGGCGCTGCTGACATGGCGCGCTCGACCATCTCCTGGGCTCTTGGGCTCTTCTGCGTCAGGGTTTTATGTTCTGTGGGTGTTATGGTAAATCCCTTCCTAAAGAGCATAAAAGGGGTCTTCTATAGCGTCTTCTTCGGAGCGTGTCATCGGGCTTTGTGGGGGATTCTCAGGTTCCTGTCAAAGGAGCTGTAAGGGTTGCCATAAGGAGAAACATGAAGATGAGCTCCGTGTAGATGCCAACTGTCTGCACGTAGTAGGTCGCCAAAACGAAGCACCGAACGTGCTAATGTTCAAACTTCCGTCTCAAACCCAACCTACAGAGCTTGCGCTCAGACCTCAAACAACGTAGAACATGCCCCCGTGGCAACCTTTCCTGGGCGGTTGTTACGGGTCTTGACATGCCTCCTGTAAGACACTTGTCAAACTGCCAATCAAGCCAAAAGCACAACACGTCCCTCCCCGCCCCCTGCCCTTTCCCGAATCCACGCCAAAGTGCCCTTGTGCACTCCGTCACCTGGGAGAGCCAGGCTCGTGCGGACGTCAGGACTCAGGATTACCTTCTTCCTCATCAGCTTCGGGCTTCGGAATTTGAAAGCTTCATGGACTCGTCAAAAGGCTGAGCGCTTAGGCCAAGAAGGAGATCAAAGTGTTTAGACAGCAACCACCAAGGATTTTGTCCAAGGCGCGCTTGTCGCCCTGTTCCTGCCATCCTGCAGAGGGTTTGTCGGAGCTCCAAAGCCCCTGAGTCGCAAGTACCCCCAAAGCCGGATGGAATTGCAACCCTTCTCTCGTGTGCACACGAGACTTCGGCTCCAAGCGCAGCAACAGAAAGAAGGAGATCATCAAATTCATGGCTTTCCCACTCCCAGAATCTACCCTCCTCCAAGGATCAGGAGAAGTGCTAATCGGCCATTGACCCACCACGTAAGCCAAGCCTCTGATCCTGCCTTGCCCCAAAAGCGTTGAGCCCTTCACCCATACGGCTTGAGTCGTGCTTGGGGTAAGCTCTGTGGCTGATGATCCTGATGCTCACGATTCTCGGTGTTGGCTCTTTGGGTGCTATCGGCCGTGGCTGATGCTCTGATGCTCCAAACCCAGTCCAGAAAACCCGAAGCCCTTTTGGCCCGGCGCCCGCGGGGCCTTGCCCATGGTGATCTCAAACTGCACAGACTTGCCCCGCAACTCTTTGGCTTCCTCGGCCACTTGAGGTTCAGGGTTTTGAGTTTGTGTGCTAGTGTGGTGTTCAGAGCTCGGAGTTTAGGATGTTGGTTTAGAGTTTAGGGATTCGGAGTTTAGGTGCCTCATTTTGACTTCGGCATCATAGACTTCTTGACAAAAGGGAGCTAAATCTCTTACACACTGCCTTTCTAGATTCCAGACAACTGTCTGAAACTAAGTCTTCAGATTGGGGCTCGTTTCATAGACAACTCCTGAAAGTCAGCATGAGATCCTCAGACACTTTCGAAGAGTTTAAGCTCTGAGGGCAGTTGGAACTGGGGACTCACCACTGCTTCCCATCTTCTTGAAACCCTGCTCGGTTACAAGCACGGCAACAAAAACAATAACAATGACCCCCAGTTCCGGTACTTCTGCCCACAGCTGTGGCGTAGTCATGAAGCCCTCGGATCCTTCGAAGAGCATGTCATTGTCTTTTCTCGGAAACTGGATCCAGCACGCACACTGCAGCCCATAAACCCTCAACGCAGAAATTGATGAACCCATACGTTCCGGAAAGTGGGAGTGTAGAGGCTTGGGTGCCCTTCCAAACCCTCAAGACTAGTTTGAGCCACATCCAAAGCTACAGGTAGTTTGAGGTTGAAAAGCCCCCAACATCCCGCAGCACATTTCAGACAGGTTCTGCCTCTGATTCAACATACTAGATTCCGCAAAAGGTTGCCGGACTCTCTGAGAGCCTACCAAGCTTGGCTGCAAAGCTTCCGCCAGGTCCGAAGGCAGCTCGTTCTTCGAGAAGAAGATGTCTCCTACTTTGGGCTTTTTTTTTGGGGGGGGGGGGGGNACCCCGAACACTGAAACCTAGGCGGGCTTAGGGGTTTTGGGTTTAGGGCTCTCTTTAGGGATTAGGGGTTAGGATTTAGGGGGTTCGCTGAGGATTGATTAGGCTTTATGGGGTTCTTCGTGTTCTGCGAGGGTTTTGCAAGGCCGCCGTGTAGAGGGCTTGTGCGGTAGGGTAGAGCTTCAAAGGGGTTCGGTACGGGTCACGGCTGGGAAAGGATAGGATACTAATCTCCTGAAACTATCAGAAGCAGAGAGACCCTTAGCTGGAGTGTTTGGGTGTTGAGGGCTTCGGACTCGAAGGGCTGTGGCTCCAAATGATGAGTCTGGGGTTTGAAACCACAAGGGTTCTTCGGTGCAACACAGCATTGGAGGTTGCTGGTTGCAGGATACGCGTCATCGCAAAAACGTGTGTGCCTTCGATGGATGTCACGCAGTCGATGAAGCCGAAGCCCTTCTCGGCTAGGAAGGTCTTGATCTTGGTCAGCCATATACGTCTTGCCAATATTACCCAAAAGTATAGACTCAAGCGGCCTTAACAGCCCGAATCTCGGGATCTGGGATCTACGAGTCTGGGTTTAACTGGGTTTTAGGGCTGTTTAGGGCTAAGGGTTCATGTCGTCTTCCAGGGTGAAGGATTGACCCACAACCTTAAAGGTGTTGGAGCTCAAGAACGCAATATCAAGAGCGATGGTGTAGGAGTTGAGATGCAGGACTTCGGCGTACAGCTTTGAGCATCGGATGCAGGGTTACACTCAGGCAACTTCCACGGCTCCCGAATCCATCTTACACACGAATGGACTACCGAGGCTCCTGTTGTAGGCTTTCAAGAAACTTACTTGCGTGACAGTTTCCCTGTACCTCTATAGCAGCCCCTCTCCTGCAAGAGCTGCTTTCCTGGGCCTCGGACAGTGCCGTAATGCATGTTGGGTACCTTGGCTGCGTAAGTGTCTGAAGCACGGGTAAACAATAGACAGTGAGGGGTCTTTGTAGGTGATAAGAGGATCGAAATCTGCCCCCGAGCCCCCGAGATGATTGTCGCAAGCAGCGACCACAGACATTGATTCTTCACAGCACGCGCCTTACCCAACGCCAGCAATGAACGGACTTGCCTAGTATTCAAGTGCCACGAAAGCGTGCGAGGGCTTTCTAAAGGTGCAGGGCTTTATTTCGACGTTCTCCAGGCCATCGGCTTTCGCGTTTTTAAATGCATCTCTGCACCAGACAACACTTGCGGCACGGCTATCACTACGGTGGGCGTCGCGATACGGAGAATTGCGCAACCGGAGATGAGAGTGATGATGACGATGACGATGATGATGTTGATGGTGATGATAATGATGATGATGATGATAATGTTGACCATAGACGTGGTTGTTCCAATTATGTTGCAAGCCTGACAGCCCCAGGTTGGGATGACGACTGCTGGTATGTGCAGAGTTTGGCATCTAGGATTTCGGAGTTTAGCGCTTTCCCGTGGGCGCCATGTATTTCGGGCGTGGGTCTTCAGTCGTGGCCGGCATGGAGAAGACCTGGCACGGCTGAAACCTTGACCTCCAACCTGCCTGTACGGCCCTACGACGCGTTCCCTGAATATGAAGCGCCACACTCAAAAGTGGGGAAGCCTTATCCCTGCAAGTACCAAAGTCACTTTTCATGTCTGGGCACGCAAGAAGTGGGATCCAAGACTCAGGGTTCAAGTTTCGGGAACCCTTTTTGTGGTTCCTGGCCTTCTACTTTCGCTTCTGGGCAAATCTCAAATCCCAGAAGCATAGTGTTACTTCGGAAGGCTGCCCGTCCTGAATTTCAAGTCAAGTTAATGGCCTGGTTCTTGTCAACGTGCCGCTTACAAAGCAATGTGATCCATCTCCCGAACTCGTATCCTAGCCCAACCCTTCGAGAGTCGAAGCATCGTGGACTCGTAAACCCTAAACCCAAACCCTTGCTGCAGCTGAAGATGCGAGTCCGCCGCAGCCGCCGTAGCTGCCGTAGTAGGCAGCCATTGGGTCGCTAGCAATGCCTGCTTCCCGACATTATAGGATTCTGGTTCAATCCTCAGAAGACTACAATCCAAAGACCATACTGCAAGCCCCGAACACTCCCTGCACCCTGTCGCTTATGGACTTGATGGGGGGACCGGGTTTTGTGCACATTGTGCTTCAAACTTCAACTATTAATCTGTTATGGCTTCTTTCTTGGAGATAGAGTGGTCTTACTTGGGGTCTTGGAGGGTGTGGATCAAGCCTTACCAACGCCCAAAGCCCCAAACTGCTGGTGCTGACGGCATAGCCGACACACTTCAAGTTCCTAATGCATTCTGGTAGCACTGCAGCAAAGCCTGTAGAGTCACTATCAAGGACACCCGGGTTTTAGTGGCGATGCCAGCTTGGGCTTCCTTCTCTGGGGCTCTTCCAGGGTCTTCATCGCCGTAGCATTGAATGAAGAACTCGGTGCTAAGAGACCACATGCAGAAGCAAGCGTGGAAGATCCCAAGAAACAAGAATCGGATTCCCAGGACGCTTGCTACAGAGCAACTCGAAGTTTAATTCGTTTGGGCCGTGGGACGTCCTTGCACGGAGGCCTATGGCCTATGCGCAGCATTGCTTAACCTCCCTCCTGGGCCCTCAGTGGTGGGGCCGGATTGGTTGCGCCTGGTGCTCCTGAGGCTCCATAGCCCGAGCTGCCGTAGCCTGGTCTGAAGAACACATGTCGGAATCGGCGAGAACGACGGTAAAAGACGCTCTCCGATTCAGGTAAGAGGTAAGACAGCTTTTCGCTTTTCACACCAGCTTCAGTCTGCCTTGCTCCTTTTGTGCTTAGGTTCAGTCCGGCTTGGACTACGGCACCCCCCAAATCTGAACCAGACCCATCCATGATCCGAAACCCAACCTGACCAAAGACCTCATACAACTATGGTTTCGGGTTTTAGGTGTTCTAGATACGAGTACGTTTACATGGATGCTTGCAGGTTTAGGGTAGCTGGGGCCTCGGGTCTAGGGTTAAGGTTTTGGGCCACAAGACTCCAAAACCCTATCCGATGTCGGTTTGTACTTGGAGCCGTCGTCGCTCTCACGGCGAACTGCGTCAAGCCTCGAAGCAAACCCTCCCACGCACCTTCCCAACACCATCGAGGAAGAGAGCATTTTCAGGCATTTTTCACACTTCCCTTTGCCCAGGTCGAACACACCGAAAGTAAACCTCGAAACGAGCCCAGAGGTTTGGGAGCTTTGCATTCTAGGGTGGACCCGGGCTGAGATACAAACGGGGCTTGACATGCAATACAAGTTGGGTCAGGACAAAGGCGCAAATGGCACCACCGTAAGCCCCGATTCTTACCCTAGTTTTCCAAGTCTCCTGCTATCCTGTCGGTAACAAGTCTCCTCAGGAGGCCGTCCCTCCCAGCCCAAGAGCGACCTGCGGCCGCCATCTGCTGCATGTACGCGGTGTAGTCTGCAGGTGACGAGCCGTAGCCGCCGTAGGCCTCGTCGGCGCGGGAAGACACTAAGTCCCCCGACCGGCGTCGACCCCGAACTCTTGACGTCTAAACTCCAAGTCCAAGTCGACCCTGTGACATCGCGATTTAAAGTTGAAGGTTTGGGGTTCAGGATGATAGATGCGGGGGCTCCGAGGGACTTAGCTTCACACCTTGGATCATCGAGGCTCTCTGCCCGGAACATGGATCTTGCAGCGGCCGAGGAGCCGAATAAGCGGCAGCGTACTGCGGGTATGCCTGTGCATAAGCCTGAGCTTGGGAACCCCCGGCCCCCGCCCATGGCGCTTGACCAGATGGAGCCTCTGGGTTGTTCCTGCTTCCACAGCCATGATCCGACTTGCTTGGGGTTTCCTGGTCCGCTGAAGGTCAACTGTTGTTGTCATGGCAGGGTGACAGGGTGATTTGCACTCATGTGAAATTTACGGCTCAGATGCGACGAAATCGATGCGCGTTGCCAGGGCCTTCGTTTTCCTGAATATCTTTCCACGAAACCTCCCGGGCTGTTGGCACATAAGGGGGCCCTAAACTCCTCCTCTGAATCCCACACCTCCGATGCTAAACTGCACTGATGAGTTCCTGAAGCCCGACCCTCAAGGCAGCCCCCAGCCACGAAGTCTCAAACCTCCAGCCCACAGCCCCGGAAATGGCACACACAAGAAAGGCAACGATACCGCTATCACCACCAACAGCCATCAGGAGCACAAGAAGACGGAAGCCCTCAATATCAAAGGTGGTCTCCACATTTTGCAGAGACTCCGGCATCACACTTTCAAGGATCACCCCTGAACAGTCACACCCCTAGCTTCCAAGGGGCCGCGTAGGAGTATGCCTGCGATGTGCCGGTGACCGCGTTTCAGGCGGAGGAGTCTCGAGGTCCATTGACTCATGACGGAACAAGAAGGATGTAGGCGCCAGAATAAAAAGATTGTAGGAACTCATGTGGAGACCCTGGGAATAGTCGTCCATAGGCTGTTCATGGCCTGTTCTGCATTGTCTTGGTAGCTCCGAGATGATCCCGATATTATGCGCACATTCCCAATTGATGCAAATGATAAGGATCTCTGCCGCCCATGCCATCGCCCTGTTACCGATCCTTGCTTCGTCCGCCCACGCCTCTAACACCTGCGAGCCTTCAGACTCTGAATGAGCCGCCACAACTTACGGCTCCCCCACATCAACACCCCTTTTGAAACGCGTGAACCCCAATCAAAACCCTCTTCATCTTGCGGCCAAAGCTCCGAAGGATATCCCTAAGATCGGGATCGGCTCAAAGGGTCAATGGGTCGTGAGGTGTCGAGAGTCTAGAGTCGTGTGCTTGAACAAGAAAGCAAGAAATCCGACACCCCACCGGCAAGGCTCTTGTTTGGAAAACTGCCCTTCCCCCTCAAGAGCATGCAGGAATCACCCAACCCAAGCCCTCGACAAATTCACCATCCAATATCGATGCAGCGTTGTAATCACAATTGATAAAGGGCCTGGTTGGTTCGACCTTGTTTTGTCGGTCTACGGGAGGGTTCTGAATAGAGCTTCAGGCACCCCGAAATCTGGTAGGTCACCTCATGGCTTGGAACTTGGAGGTTAAAAGCAGCCGTGGAGGTAGCATCAAGTTCCAAAAATTGGGGAAGCTTACGGGGCTTGACGCAAGGCTACAAGCTGCTGCTGCTTCATCGCATTTCGAACATCGCAGGAGCACCCTACACCCCAAATCCCAAATCCGAAGACCCTCACTTCCCAACACGAATACCCGACCCCTAAAGCACTTTGAATCTCCTGGATGTCGAACTCTGAAACTTTTCTCCTTGCCGGGGAGAGGCATACGCACCATAGCTCCTTGGGCTCCGGTTCCATGGGCAATGGCTGGTATTGAAGGTTTAAGGCTTCGGGTTTGGGGGTCAGAGTTTTGGGTTTGCTGAGGATTTGAGGTTGGGAGTTTCATGCTGTTGTTGGTTGCCTTATTTCAGTGATGAGGAAACCACACTTGTTGTCCAGACTGCCACAATGAGGACAACCAAGACTCCTGCCCTATGGCTGCTGTTGCTGGTTCATGTGGGGAGCGTAATGAATTGTAACGGAATGATTCCGACCACGGTGGTCCTCATGAACGTCTGCGCTCTTCATCAAAATACGCGGCGCCTTTTCTAAACTGGGGCTCCCTTCAATGTCTTGGCCTTGGCTGTTTAGCCACGAGGTTTTCCGTTGCAGCCCTTGGTCTCACAATGCACGCTTGGCCCCCAAGGAGCCTTGAAGCCTTGAAGCCAGAGACCGCCCAACCCTGAGACCTCTGAGACCTCGGGTCTTGGCCCCCAAAGCCAGGGCACGACATCATCATTTGATAGCTGGAGGATGCAGCGGCTTTTGCGTCCTGACATCGGAGACTGCTCTTGCTCTCTTCCACAGAGCCAAAGGAAGGCAAGTACAGAACATCAGAACATCTCTCTCTCTCTCTCTCCGGGCTTGTAGAATCAGGGCCAATCAGGGCTGTGGCAGCCAATGATGTCTAACTGCCCTGAATCCGAAAACACCTTGACACGAGCAAGAAAGCCCAAAGTAGTTTGCACACCCATCTGTGCTTAACACACCTCCGCAACTCTTAATATGCGACGACCGACCTGACCGAAAAGGGAGGCCTTCTCATCGTCCTTAGACTCCTCCTTCGAGTCATCCGAGGAGTCGTCCGACATGACCCTGGTGGCGTCCCGGGCTTTCGAGGCTGTCGGTCTCGAAAGTTTTCGATCTTTTCAATGGCTTTTTGGAGAGCGGCTTAAGTCTTGACATGCTCAGGGCACAAAGCCGGAGGTCGAGGCTCTCTCGACGTGCTAACGAGTGCTTGTGGGCGTTGGATGGTAAATCCTTCAGTCTCCTTCTTTGTCCTTGCTTGTTGTGCGCGGGGGGCTTCTTCTCAAGACGTTCAATGGATTCGATGGTTGCAGCCTGGGTGTTAGGCGGAGCTGGTGATTCAGAATTTCCTATCGGAAGGTTCCAGGAAGACTGGACCTCAGTTCAAGGAGAACATGGCAGACTTACCTGCAATTCTGGCTCCTATGCCAGCGATCCGGATTTTCCATGTAACCCCTACACCGGCTAGGTGGGCATCTAGGGTATAGGACCCTGTGGTGAAGGCGGCCGCCTCTGTGCCAAAGCCCGTCCGTGCGGAAGGCGGCCAAGCAAGGGCGCGGAAAGCGAGCTCGCAAAGCAGCTAGCAGCTAGCTGTTTGTCTGCTGGCTTGCTGGCTTGGGCAAGGGTCCGGGGCTTGTAGGGCTCAGGCTGGTGGGTTGGCACGTGCGCGTGAAGGCTCGACTCTGGGATCAGCAGTTCTCGCTTCTTATGCTTTTGGGTGTGAGGGTGTGGTCCTGGGCTTGGAGGCTACTGAGGGGAGACTTAATGGGGAGAGAGGTGGTGTCGGTTGCCCCTTGCCGCAGATCAAAATCTCCTCCGACCTTGTCTTCTTCTCCCCAACGACGCCAAGCTTCGGCCCGAACGGCAGGATAAGAAGGCAAAGGCTTCTTCAGAAATCTCCGGGTCTTAGTCTTGTGCGAGAGGACCCACTGCAAATACCAAAGCCTTTTCAAGAAGCTCCGTTTAGATTTGCAGAGGACCCCATAACACTGTAAGGCCTAAGCGGCTTGTACCACGGAACATCTGTGGCACAGCTTTCGGAATACGTTCTACGACCCAACAAGCCAATATCACGACTGCAGAGCCACGTCTCTGTGCCCCAAAGCCTTGTGAGTGCGTGGGCGTCCGGTTGCAACGCTGGACGTCGTCCAACTTGGTAAGGATGTCATATGCCTCGCTCGCATTGAGTTGAAGCCGTCTAGTCTAGCTCGGATTTAGGACGAAGCTGTATCAATCCTGTGCGTGCCGAGACAAGGGCACAACAAATTTTGCACCGAAACCAAGACACAAAGAGACACAAGCACTTCTTACTTTGCGTTCGTCTGGAATTGCTGGGACTCCAAATGTGAAAGGTGTGAGGCCTCCTAGCCCGTTGAGTTCCCAATTCCAAATCACACACAGCCGTCCGCAAACCGTGAAAGGCTTGAATCCCAAAACGTCGCCCTAAACCCTGAAAGCCCGAACCAGCTCCCTTGACCCACGCACCTTGTCCGTTCTGCCCTTTTTCAGATCGCTGGTCAGCTCATTCTGGCAGGTCGAGGATTTTCCAACACCGGCTTCCTACCACTGTTACTGCTGCTTGCTTGGAGGGTCTCTGACTCTCTGCCGTGAGGGGTCTTGTCTTACCCTGGCCCGTTTTTGAAGGACCACGGCGGATAGTTCCAACTCTCTGCGGGTCCCTCACATCTTGTGATCTTGTGGTCCCTGGCGACCAAGAGCGTTGAATGAGCCCCCCAACGACCACACAAGCAACTCACCCTTGACGTCGAGACATGTCGAGACTTTCACAAATCAGTTAGAAAAAGCCCAGTATAACAGCTAATACAAAACCGACCCTGCCGCACCTCCCTTCGTCGAACCTTTGAATGAAAACCCCGACTGCGGAGGGGGCGAAACACAAAGCCTGCCCTGAAGCGCGATTGCCCGAAGTCTCCCTAGGTCACTGCTCTTACTCCTGCACCACACAAGCCCCAGAAACTTAGATCTGCAGCCTGTGCCCGAAGCCGCAAACGCAAAGCACCAATAGTCACCGTACTCACAAACCCCAAACCCTCAACCCTAAACCCAAACCCCGAAACCCCGAAAACCCAGGCATTCTCTGGGAGCCCGGGCGATCAGCTGCCGCTGGGCAGGCTCGACATCCGCGTCATCGGCCTCCCGGATCCAGGAAGCAAACAAGAAATGAGCTCCGAAGAGTTTAGGGCCTGGGGCCTAGGGAGGGTAGGGAAGGCAGAAGACCCGAAGACTCCCAAAAACAAAAACACCTCAAACCTCTAAGCCTTAAGCCCTTAACACCCCCAGTCCCACCACCAGAACCTTAAGACTTCCTTTTCCGTGGCATCACCTGTCGTTTCCCCCCCCCCCTGATGCCCTGATGCCATGGCTTTTTTGGGGCTCGCAGGCGTCGAGGCCTTGGGGTTTGGTCGAGGGCTTTGTTCCAAGCCTTTCGGGTTGAGGGCAAGGTTACGGTTCCTAGTACTCTGAAAGCTGCCACCATGACCAGGGTCTACGGCGGTTTCTGGCCGGGCTGCGGGACTCAAGAAAGACAGTCTGGGATGTAGGCTGGTGCTCAGGAAATGAAGTCTGGGAGTCTAGGGCGTAGCGGTTCTGACAAACTTAAACCGCAAATTAGCGTACAAAATCACATCCGACTCAGAGGTTAGGCCTAGCTGCAGGACATGGGATTCGGCTTCAACGAACATCCCAAAAAGCCCGCACTGCATGTCGCCCCCCCCCCCCTAGTCCGGCCTTGTGTCTCAGGGAGCCTCGCATTGAGATTTAGGCGGCTGAGGGTTTGGGAGCTCAGCGTTTGGGTGCTGCTGCCACTGACTTTGGGACTGAAGGCACAACCTAACTTGGCACAACTATTTCTCGGGCTCTGCCTAAAGCCGGCGGCGACACTCCAGCGTGACAAAAGACCGATTCCCGCAAGAAGTCCGGAAACGAATCCCTAAGCCCAACCGTGGGGGCTCCAAAGGTCCAAAGGGGCTCTGGACTCGAACGCTACAGTGTAGGGCAGTAGAGAAGCCGCATCTTAGCTTCTCATTTCCCATGTTTCTGCGCATTGTCGGTTAGGGCATTCCCAGTCTTGGGATGCTTTCTCTGTTGGGAGTCAAACGTCAGGGGCTTCGGGGCTTCGATCCAAAAGCACTAAGACAGCGGACAAAAAACCTCGAAATCACCCAACAACCAGGGCTTAGGGCTTAGGGCTCAGGGGTTTTTAGTGTCAGGGTTTAGGGCCCAGTGCAGAAGTATGCCGTAACCAAGAACGCAGGCCCGTATGCTGACGCGTTCTGTACATCTGTTTATATATATATATATATATATATATATACATAAATACATTTGCGTCTGCGACAAAGACCATGCAATCTTGTCAGGTGCTCATGCAGTCTTGTCGGGTGCTCGCTATCCATCTGTGTATTTGCCTACCTACCTACCTAACGTATCTAGCTCTCTATGTATCGACCCATCTATCTAATTAATTACTATGAACGCGCACACACGCACATGAATTTGACGAGACATACTGTGCGGCTTCTAGTTCAAGGTTTACGGATGCTGATCAAGACTTGACTTGCATCCCAATCTGCTGAAACCCAGCAAGCAACTTTGGGGACTTGTTCAGTAGTACTCAGTGGTCAGCTTCAAAAAACGAAAGAAAACAGCACCTTCGGACTTCCACGTACAGGCCCGAAATCCATAGCATCCTTATTACAAGGACCCCTAAATTCGGTCTCGGTCTCCATGAAGCCGTAGTAAGCTCCGGGCACTCGCGCATAAGCTTGACAAATTCCTGCGCCAGAGCCCCAGAACCAGCGCAAACCAGCGAAGGGTTCAGGGCAACGACTTTAACACTTAGAACAGGCATGTAAGCTATGTCATTTTCCGTAAAGTAAGTGTAGAGGGACCACAAAGCGATACGTCCACCAAGTAGTCAGACTGCGTTTTGGCAACAGTTTAGGGAGGCCGTGTTGCTTTGATGGCCCAGGCTTGAAGTCGACTGACAAACACACCTATCTCTTTATCGGTCTATTTACCTATCTATCTTTTTCAGTGTGTGTGTGTAGCACCATTTGCATAACATGCATGTGTATGAAGATACCGGTTTGGGGGTTCCGGCACGAGGTCTGATAAAGCACCCCTCCTTCTCTCTCTCTCTCTCTCTCTCGCTCTCTCTCTCTCGCTCTCTCTGTCTTTCTCTCTGTCGCTCTGTCTCCGAACTCGATGGGCTGATCTGATGTCGGGCTTTGCTCTTGCTTCTCATCTTGAGGGCGCATTTCCACTTGTGTCCCCTACTCGGGTCTCCAAATCCTCAACCTCCAACCCCGAGAAATGCACGTGCACACACACACACCACACACACACACGGAGACAGACCCCACACCAGCTCCTGAAAATCGAGCGAGCCATCTCCATTCTGATCGAAGTTCTCGAAGATGTCTTCGGCAACTTCTTGGCACACCTGGCTCCGAGCTTCATGTCTCTGTTCCACTCCCTACCTCAAAGGATCAGTGGACTGAACGGTTAAGTAGGGTGCTTGTAGCCTTAACTACAGCGTGCTCACTCTACTCCCCTACTCTCCTGAAACTTGAACCTGACCCGAAGCTCCTCCTCAACCGTCCACACTCCAACAGCTTCAGCTGATTTCGGGGTAGCATAGATTTACCAGCCCGGCCCGGTACCAACAGCCCTCAGTCGGCGGTTCAGGTCTTGGGCTCTACACTAAGCACCCAAACCCAGAGCCCAGAACTTGTCTGTGTCCAACGGACGCAGTGAAGAAAGGTCCGGCTTTTTGCGACTATTAAAGCTTCATCGGTTGGCTGTGAGACAGCCCATTGTGCCACAAGAATGCTCTTGCAGGGGCACACAGAAGAGACCCGTAGAATCTATACCAAGAAGTTGATATTGTTGGCATTATGTTTGGAAGACACGACAACTCCTCTTCTGCTCCAGCTGGTTCTTGGTTGCAGTTGTCAGAAAGATCAGAACCTTTAATGTCTTTGTGTGAAGCCCCAGAGCCTTCAGACCAACAATCGCCAGTTGCTTGCCCGTGGCTGGGGCCTGGGGTGTCCAAAGCTTGTTGACGTCACCACTTCGTAGAACCTCCAAATCAATCAATGGCTTCGGGTCTTTGGACTGAAGCTTAAATTTGCAATCATTCACCAGCGTCCAGGGCTTCGGAGCCTACAGACGCTCTGTGCATTCAACCAAGCAGTGGGTGGGGGAGGGCTTTCCGCCACTTCAACTCGACGTTCAACGAAAAGACCAGTGCTGCATGAAATGTGGTTTCAAAATCTACATGACACCGCCTATCGCCAGATCCCGAGCGAATGCTGAAATGTATATACTCCTCCATCCGGGCAGGAACGCATCGGATTGCATCTGTCTGTGTCCGAGAAAATGCAGCTGTGGCAACATGACGATTCCACTGATAAGATTTACGGTAAGTGTGTATGTCTGCGTGTTTGCAAGTGTGTGTGTGTGTGTATGTATGTATGTAGGTAGGTAGGTAGGTAGGTAGGTAAGTAGGTATGTAGGTATGAAGGTATGTAGGTATGTATGGATGGATGCATGCATGTATGCACATATGTATGCACATGTGTACCATTACCGTATTGAACATGAACACACTTCGTGCATACACGCTCACGTCCATACATGCATGCATCCATGCATACAAGCAGACAAGCGTGCATGCGCACATGAATACGAGTATACATGCGTATGTGCATACATGTATGCCTGCCTACCTGCCTACCTGACTACATACACCCATACATGCGTACATACATACCTTACACATGCTCTACATACACTACATACGATAGATACGTTGCATATGTTACATACATTACAGTGTAAATGGCTTTAGATCATGTATGTCATACATTACTCACGCTGCGTACATGCAGTTACATGCAATACCTACACCACCTACACTACAACACCTACATTACCTACAGTACCTGCAATACCTACAACACGTGCAATACATACAACACTTAATTACATGCACACTTCAGCAATCAAATCGTTCATTCATACCTTCATTTATTCAGTCATTCACTCCTTCATTTCATTTCATTTATTCCTTCATATGCTCCCCCTCTTGCACATGCACGCACACATGCATACATACCTACCTGCGTGCGTACACCTACCCGCGCACGCTCGCACCTACATACATAGCTACCTACCTACCCACCCACACGGCCGAACAACCGACCTACCTTGTTACCACCGACCTACGGACATGCTGCACTCGCTTATGTAGAGGCTATTTGCGGCACCGGCTATCCAACCGGAACATGCGAGGTTGCAATGTTTCAGAGCGAGGCCTGCTGGACCTCTTCCTTGGTGATACGGCCATCGTCGTCCTTCACACATCTATGGATCTGAAGCCGAAGTGTTTGAACCTGACGCCCTGCAGTGTGAGCCGCTTATCTCTGGAATGCAACCCAAGATCCCTAGATGGATGCAACAGCAACACAAAGAATGCCCCAAGCGTTCGTGCCCGACTCGGCCGACGGGCTCCTGCACGTCAAAGGCCTTGAAGGCGGCCCAAAGGACGTCTTCCTGGAGTTGAGTCTTTAGGCGCGTGAAGGGGTTGGGGCTGTGGGGCTTAAGGGGAAAACTCCGTGTGCTAAGGCTCTAAGGCTTACACAACAGCTTTTGCTTGAAAGTTTGCGGCGTTTTGAGCTTGCGATGCAGGTTTGCATCTCGCACAGCTATTTGTCAATGAAACCGTCTCCAGTTCCCATCAGGAGGCTAGGCAGGCCTGGGGGGTGAAAGCCTAAGGGGGTGAAAGCCTGTGGCGAGCTGCGTGCAACGATCGTCGAGCGATTTGCCAAGGTAATCAATGGGCGTGTTGCCACAAGCCCAAACCCTGGAAGTCCCTGGATCCCTCACACCCAAATTCCTTTGCGCGGACAAACAAACTTCACAGATGCCTTCGCCACCCAAGACGGTAGGAGTACGCTATAAATAGCGAATATCCTATGATTTGTGAAAGGTGTTTACTGTGACTTGATGTTCCATTATTTAAAACTGTGACGATAAACGACATGTTCAGGTCTATTCCTTTCCCCCCTCACCCGCCCGTTTGGTAGACAACCACTTGCTCCCCAGGCAGCAGCCGCCTCCAAGCTCACGCGCTCTCCGATCCCCGCCGCGCAGAACTCCTCGCGGAAAGCCAAGGGCCACCAGGCTGCGAGAAAGGGGAGTTGGGGCTCAGGGCCGAGTTAGGGCTTGCGGTATAAAGGCTTAAGGCTTGATTTGGGTTTGTAAGGCTTGTGAACGTCTGGCGCTAAGGGCTTAGGGCTTTGGGTTGAAGGTCCCGGCCGTATTGACAACCAGATGCGGCTGACAGCAAAGTCTTGGAATGACTTTGACGACTTTTTGAAGTGGTATATGCGAGGCAAGGGAGTTCATGGATCATTGCGGCTCTAGGGCTGGACCGGGGTCTGTTACCCACCCTGCTGTTCCTATGGCCATATTGAAGGAAGTCAGCACTGAAGACTGAAAGTCAGGAACTCTCATCTAGTTTCTAGATCCGAAATGATGGATCCTAAATGGAGCAAAGGTCCGAAAATCGAACATAATAAGCCTCTTCCAACATTTCACCGCCCTCGACCAGCTGCTTCACGATTTCCCCACCTCCCCGAAGACTCGAAACCCAAAAGCACAGCACTGCGCATCGTGCAGAATTTCGAGGTCACTTTACTTTGTTGCATAAGCAACTCACAAAGGCACATCAAGCCCAGTGCCCTTTGACACAGGCACATGCATGAGCAAAAAGGGAACTCTACGCACGCTTCAGCTCCCAACCCTGACTGAATCCAAATTCCCCCCAATCGTAAACTTGACACCCCCAGGCCTAAACCTAAATTGAAAACCCGTAAGCCCCAGCGCCCTAAGCCCTGGACAACTCCGAGAGTTTCAGAGCCTCCCTGCTCCCAAACAACCCATGAGAGAGCGTCCGTGTAGTCGATGAAGCCAGATCCGTCGAGGTCGAGCCTGGGACGCACTGCATCTACCACTCTGCTTTTGCTCCCCTCATCGTCGTGCTGCAACCCGACAAACTCCGACCTGCAGTGACCAACGCTATCCTTCCACTAAGCCCTTTGCAAAAGCTCCTTCCTAGTCGCTGGGCGCCGGGCTTCTGAAACACTTGCTCGACGTCCTGAACCTGCGGGCTGTCGCGACCTCAGATCTGGGACCTTCATTCCCGAAGCAGAGGGGTCTCTATGATGAGAATAGGGCTTTGGGTACATTTTACTATAACTGTACAAGGATTATAAGGCAAGAATATTGCTGAGTATTCAGGCGGTTGCAGCTGGTGAGTTCCTCGAAACCAAACACACAGAACTGATTAGTGTTTAGGGTTCACCTGAAACCCAAACAAGGCCTGCAAGAAGATCCTTGTAAGATCTAAAGACCCGCTGCAGGACCCCCCTTCGAATCCTGGGCACCCCATTTCAAAGGCTCAGTTGTTCAGAGCGTGGGGCTTACGAAATCGACTTTCGGCCTTGGCATCAACTGGGCACGGAGATTCAGGCTTGCAATGTACAGGCATCAACAAACTACGCAGCGAGGTCATACCGCAAGTATGTTTCCAAACCCCGAATATTGCGATGATTCACACCCCGATACTACGCACATGCCCTAAAGCTCGCCCTTAAACTCCAACCCTCAACTTAAAACTCTGAGCCCTGAATCCTGCCTCCCAAACTCCCTAAAATCCTGCAAAACTGCGAACTAAACGAAAGATGCAGACGAGGACCCGGCCAAAGAACTTCTGGAATCCGGCTCGGACCTGATGAAGTGCGGGCTCCGACGATCTCGTGGGTTGTCTTGGATTCAGGGTTGGAGTCTGGGCTTTGCGGGCATCCGGGGTGTAAGTATAAGGGTGGTTCAGGGTGTGTTTATTCTGAAGTCCCTTTCTCCAGAGTGCACATCTCGGCCACCCCTTGTTCGGATTTTGGATTTAGGGCTTCTGCTTTTCATTATGCCTGCGGTCGCGAGCGTTGGGATGCGGGCACCTTGAACCCTAAACCCCTTCAACCTCCCCTATGGAGTTTTGGGTGTTCCCTTGAGCCACCTCGTGGAGCTCGAGCACGCCGTCTCCGTTTGTGTCCATCTCAGCAAAGACCTCCGAGCTGCTCGTGTGCGGGGGGATGGCACAACAATGTGAAGTCCCAGACCCTGACCCACCGAGGTTTCTTTCGGGATTTAGCGAGTAGTGTAATGCGCTGGCTAATAAAACCCTGAATAAGGGTAGTGGCGGGGAGCTCAGGGAGGGGGTGTATTGGGGGCTCCGGGCGAGGTAAGGAGGGTAATTGCACAAGGAAGGCATAAGATAGAGGGGGCTGAAAGCCTGAAGTGTAACCTACTTCTGATATCACTTGATCCACTAGGTAGAAAGATCCGAGCTATTCGCAGAGCCTTGTGGACGTCCCGGAGGCTCTTGTGGTCCAACTGGCGCGCGACCTTGCAATGCAGCTTCGGCTTTGAACTTCCAGCGCAGGTTGGCTGTCCGGCTTTGGATGGAAACGTTCCTTGGATTAGAGAGCCCCTCCGGAAGCCCCCAAAGCCCAACCCGCACCTAAGACGAAGCCCCAGGTGTCGCTCTTCTGCTGTATCTACTCACCTCCGACACGAACCTGGGGCATTCGACACCGCCCCAATGATACTCCATCGGAAAGCCGTCTGTCAAGATCGGACTCCTTGCTTTTGTGGCTGACAGACCTAGTTTCTTGAAGACCTCCTGGATCTCTCAGCGTCAAGATCTCAAAAACCGAGTCGAGTGACTTGGGCCCCCGCTGAAGCAACGCAGATAGTGAAGAATTGGGAGGTCCGGCTAAACCTCGTGGCTCGTAGTTGATCTTAAATCTTGAAAGGAGCTAAAGGAGCTCAGGTGTAAGAGAATTATAATTTCCTTCATCCTCCTCCCAGAAATCCCTGAAATTCGAAGAAGAAAAGTCTGTGTAGCAGCACGGAGTCCCAGGTCCCTCACTGTCGCAAGTTCGTCAGGACCTGCCGCTGCGGGAGCTCTCTTCGGGTTCACAGGAAATTTGCAGAAAGGCCTAGTCCAGAGCAGATTCCAGCAGCCCAAAGCCCAGAACAGCGAAGCAAAAGACAAGCCAACCCGAAGTCAATAAAGCCAAACCTGCCAATCTCCAAAGCCCGTAACCGCAACAGTTTGCACAAGGATCTGAGTATCGGGGCTAGGTGTGCCCATGCCCATGTCGGCGGTGGTCTTGGTACTTGGTAGTGTGCACATGCCCGCATCCTACGTACCTGCGCAGTAACAGTCCTTCTGCAAACTTGAGGGTCTCATGTATGAACAGCTCGCGGTAACTAGCGCAAGGGAGTACCCCGACCCATGGACTGGACGAGTCTAATGTTCAAAGAGATTGTCGCTATCAACTTGGCCATTGGGGCCCGGCCCCGCTCTAGGACGAAACCCTGCCGCATGCAAGCAGAGCTCGGAGACGACTTGGATCCACAGACTTTGACCATGCCCAGAGCCCAGAAACCCCAAACTCTCTTCTTCTGCCATAGTGATAGTGGGATCATACTTTCAAGTAACTTTCAAGCGCTGCCTCTGGCTGGCATCGCACCGAGACCAGTGAAGTGATCAAGCGGGTTGTGTTTCAAACACTTGCTTGTGAACCATGAAGCCCTTACAGGAGCAGCCATAGAAAACGAGAAAGGCAAACCTCATCGAGAACAGTCCTGTAGAGCCCGCAAAAAAAATCCAACACTGCCCGTTCTGGATTATCCGGTCCTGGCTGGCGATCTTGTTGTCCATGGCTGATTGGCTCTCCTGAAGCCTGTCGCGTGGCAAGGTGATAAAACATCTTGGCATCCTGCGAGCCCAGTTGGAACATCCGATCCTGCTAGAAGCTTGCATCTTAAACCTCCACGACTCCACGACCAACAAGGCCGAAAACTCTCTGGAAGCCTGCAAAGGCCCAGCCCCAAAGCGAACCTGAGCCATGGATTCCGGAGAACGTCCTCCAGCTTCATCCTGCAAATTTGGGGCCGTTTACAATCAAAGTCAAAGGGCCTTGCCACTTCGGGCTGTGGGTGGGGAGGGTTTCAAGCACAGCTCAACGTCTATGATCCGGTCAGTACAACGGAGGACCCTCCGCAAACCCAAGTACGAACCAACCAGCAAGCGGAGCGACGCGAGAGCCCTCGCCAAGGAAAGGCCGTGCATCCTGTTCATACGCATCCGATTACCTGAAGGTCTCTTTGCGTTCACCTCAACTACAAGTCATGTCCCACTCGGGAAATGCTGACTGAGATCCCAAAACGACTGAATCCTCCCGTGCTGTGTGTCTGAGGCTATACCATACCCTTGTTGAGGATTTCAAGCTTGAGTGGACTATCGGTCTTGTGAAGCTGTCTCTTTTTCATTTCCCACATCCAAAGGTCATCACCCAAGCAGAACCGCCGACCTCTGCTTGGGATCTGCACGAAGCAGGCCGCGGATGAGGTCCTCTGAAAATGGAGGCTTTGTTTGGGCGGTTTCCAGTGGCTTGCAGCTTGGGCTTTCGGCTTGGCAACGCATATTGCATTCGAGGCTCGAGTGAACTAAGCACCCTGAACCTTGGAATGCTCGAGAGAAGAACCCCGAAACCATCGAATCCTGTACTGAAATCGAAATCAGAAGTTACGTTATGAACCTCAAGCTCCACAAAGAAATCCATGTTTTTTCGTGCCTGCATGTTCGGAGTTGTGCTAGGGACTGTTGGTGTTACCGTAGGTTAACTTCGCACGAGGTTCTTGTTGGGGAGGGCTGACAGCCAGGGCCTCTTCGGGAGCGGCTAGAGAATCACCACAAACACTCCTCAAGAATCTTCCACAAAGATCTTCACGGAACACCAAACCTTCCCCCCCAAGCCCCATGGACCCCCTGTAGATNGAACCCCAAACCTTCCCCCCCAAGCCCCCCCCCCCCAAAAAAAACCCTGGAAGCCTGGACCCCGAAACGGATCCGAGCCCTCGCGCCTTGGCGGGCCGCGAGATCTGCTGCCAGGTCGCGTCCGACATGGGGAAGGTCTCCCTCTTCATCCTTTCACGACAAACTCACGACCTTAACTTCCTTCGTCGGGCTTCGGGCCGAGAGTTTCGGGTTGTCGACTCTTCGGGACTTCGAGGAGGCACCCAGTGTCTATATGATTTTTAGATGTCAGGGGCTTCGAAGGTTATGAATTTCCTGAAGCCCGACAAACCTAAGCACCCAGACATGACAGCTTGTCCTTCGGCGCAGGTGCAAGGGGGTTAGGCTCCGGGCGTAGATGCTTAGGTTTGAGGGCACACCCTCTGTCCCTGAAGCCGCTTGCAAGCCCTCGAGTAACGCCGTTTCTAAACCCAACTGGCGCACCTGGAGCCCTGGGCTTCTGAGGACTTTGAAACATGATCGGATCTGGTCAAGGTAAAGGGCTTTTGTTGTAATGATGACCAACTGCATCTCCAAACTGTTCATAGCTCGTTCGGACAGTTCGGAATTCTGTGCTTAGAGCAGAGTGCATAAAGTGCACCATTTACCCGAGTCGAAACACACCACCATCTAGAGCAAGAAGACAACAGGCACGGCCAGCCTCCTGAGCTGTTCATTATAGTTGCCCCAGAAGGGCGGCTTTCCGCAGAGCATCACCTGGAGTCATTCGAAGAGTTTTTACTCTACTCTGTAGCTGTCTTTGAGTCCAAGTGTTCTATTACAAGTGAAGGCATTCTTTTCGAGCATGTTTTTCCTTTCCAGGTCTTCTTGGTTTGGAACCATCTGTGAACCTCCCACAATGGGCACCGACACCTTGCCCGAGGAATGGGCAATGATGTACGCAGGGAAGGCCATGGAAATTCAAGGCTTCCCCGACCACCCGCAAAAGGTCGAAGCCCAGAAGAGAACAAGCTTGGCTGAGCTCCCGAGCGTAGGTGACCACCCCCAAGCTCCAGAGATCGCAGGCAGCCTTGGTCAGGAGGGGTCGGCTTTACGTTTACCGCTTTTTTGGTGCTATGAGGGGTCGTCCGCTTTTTCTTGAAGGTGAAGGGGGCGGAAACCCAAAGCCCTTTCGCCCCATATCCTGCAACTCGAAAACCAATAGTCAATAGACCTCTGAGGCGCAGGCCGTGTACCCTTGTTTCTCCTTCGCTTCCAGCACCTCGCACCCCATCGCACACAGAAGCTTGGAGGTTCCAGAACACGACAACGCAAACCGGCAAAGAGAGCCAAGGGTTTCCTACTACCGAGCTAGGAAAACGCTCCTTGCCCCTACAGGCTTTACACGACAGATCAGCTCTCGAGGGTACGTACTGTTGTGGTCATTGGGCTTCTGCTCGCGATTCTGGCACTTGGCGACCCAGCAAAGCTCTTCCCTGTTGGGCTTCCCCTGGTGACGGGGTTCGGGATGTGGGTCTTCTCTGGGCAAAGGGAAAATGCTCCGGGCCAGCCTAGGGCCTAGGAGACTGGCAGCTTGAAACACTCAGCCCCTCAGAAGCTTTCCCCGCTTTCGCAAGTTCTACAGCAACTGACACTCAGTTCTCACCAAACCCGAAGGAGGCACCCACTGAAAGCCAGGAGCCTCTCAATCCTCTGCAAACAAGACGTAACTTATCACACTATCACGAGAACGTGCGCCCAAGTTCCAAACCGGCACTCAAGGACGCTGTAAAGGCGAAACAGATAGACTCAAGGAGGGAGGCAACTGGCCTCCGAGTAGCCGCAGCGAGGACGACACCGAGAACCCATCCTTCCTACATCTGAGAAGCCGATTCCTGCCCCCCTGCAATACCTGACTCGAAACAGCCCCAGAGCCCTGAACAACAGCAGTGTGTCCACACGGCTGCCTCTGGTGCAGCATACGTCAGGCTGCCAACTGCGGAGTTCATTCGCCCCTTGCAAGCAAGTGCGCTTCAGTGGCTTCTTACATATTCGGGTTTTTGACATTGGTGCCTCGCTTTGCTTCTTAGAGCTGGGCGGTTCGAGTTGGGAGTGCCTCGCTTTGGACTGGCATGCCTGTTTTTGTGCGACCTGACTCTAGACTTTGGAGCTTTACAGTGAGGATGTACGCGGGATGTCTTAAACGATGGCAAAATATCGTGCACCATGACTTCAACCCTGAATCGCACTAGTCCTGCATATCATCTGTTACAGCAGCTCTGCCCAGTTTTGACACAACAGAGTTAGAAGAGCCCGTCTTCTGAACAACGCTAAGCCAGTAAATCCCTCACAAAAGCCCCGAAGACCTAAACTTCAACCCCACAACCACAACCCCGAACGTTCGACCCCGATTCAAGACCAAAGCCCTATGTTGCAAAACTCTAAACACCCCAAATCCTCAGCAACAACCTACACCATCAAACATTAAAGCTCCCCAAGTCTGGAACCTTGAACCAATGGACCAGGAGCTCCAAATCCTGAAACCTCTAACCGTAACCCCCGAGCCGCAAGAAAACACGGCTCGAAATCAATACGCGCGGAGCCCCTGAAAAGTGAAACCCCAACGCCAAGACCCTTCAACTCCACCAAACGCTGGACACCCTTTTACAGGAGGGTCCCCAAGTCCGAAAGCCCCCCGAAACGCTTCCAGGCCTGACCGAAGTAGAAACCCAGGCCCCAGTCGATGAGCTGAAGGTTTGGCTTGATTGTTTGACGTTTGCCTTTAGGGTAGACGTTCAGAAGGATGAGCTTTAGACTTTGGGGGTTTTCAGGGTCATTCGTATCGGCTTTAAGGCTTTCAAGGCTCTCTGTAGGCTGATCACTCTTGCAGGGTGCCGGGTTCAAGATCTTCGGTATTGCTTGTGTACCTTCGGGCGCTTTGTTGCAGTACGTTTGATGTGTCTCTTGCGGGTGACAGCAACCCTTCCAGGCCACAAGCTGCAGGGCTGTAGGGCTGCAGGGTTGCAGTGCTGAATATAGAAGCAAGACAAAAGAAGACGATCTTGCGTTTTACGATGAAGCAAGAGTCTGAAGCTGACATTCCAAATAGCTAGGCATAGCAAAGAGATGCTCACGACCTCAGGCAGTTCAGAGATCCCTGGAAGCTAGAAACCCGTCATGCTGCGAGTCATGCTTGAAAACTTGAAGCCCTCAACACCCTACAGTACAGCCTGCGAGCCCGACTCTATACACCTTACATGGCCTTGACGTGGTTGTTCGTCACATCCTTGCTGCAGAAGCCTCCGAGGCTAGGGTCCGTTGCCCGGCAGTCCCGGAAATGAGGGTGGCAGAGCCATCCTTTGGAGGTTTGGGGCCTAGGTGGAGCTGCAGGTGTTGAGCCCCAAGGTCCGTGCTGCATGTTGCTGTCAATTTCGACCAGACACCTGAACAGCCTCAAATACAGTGAAGAACCCAGACTCCCATTTTCTCCACTCGAAACCGCTCAACTTTCCGGGCTCTGAACCCAAGCTCAAGCTCTGGGTCTCTTGTTTATCCTCCGGCTTCGGATCCCTGCAAGGAATGAAGTAAGATTTCAGCGCCCCGGTGGGCTTCTGCGGCACCGCTTCTGCGGCACCCTCCAACGAAGCTCAGTTTGGAACAACTCTGGGAATGCAGTCAGGAGACAAATGTTCTCCGGCTTCATGTCTCGATGTGCGATGCCTCTGTTGTGAGCGTACCTTGTCAGAGGGAGAATCCGATGCCATGAGGCTGGTGGGGCTTGGGGTTCGTCAGGGATTACCGGCTCTAGAGTTTAGGTGCAAGGGAATTGGGGTGTAGTAGGGCTGGTCTCAGAATTTGGGATTTCGGAATTTCGGGGCCCGCACCGGATTCTGCGGATAAAGGGGGAGCTGAGATGGCATTCACCCGGCAAGGCAGGAAGGACTAGGCCCCTAAACTCATCGAAAATACAGGAGATGTGTACTGCAAGAAGATTCCTGATGATGTCTTTCTGCTGGGGCACAGGAGCGCGCTTGCGGCCTGGCGCACGATCTCTGCGGTGGTCGACTCCTGGATTAAGCCTTGCCTCGGATTCGTTCGAGTTGAACGTGCAATACAAGATTTCGGGGTTGGGGTTTCCAACAGTGTCGGGGTTCGGATGGAGTTCATCACGGGTAATTGAGGGTCTAAGGTCGGGAATGTTGGGCGGAGCAATGTAGACCTTCAGGATCTGCAGACTACAGAAACCTAAAGCATGGTACGCTCACAACCAACGGATGATTGGCATTCTACGTGGTGACCTTCACGAGGATAATAGAGACAAGCAAGAGCAAAGCAAAACGAGCAAGAGCAGCAGCAACGCCAGGGGCAACACCAGCAGCAGCAGAAGCAGCAACACGAATCGCAATGCTTTACTGATAGTCCTGACGATTTACCTCGCGACCAAACACAAGAGTTGACATTGAAGCGTGCCCTCGGCCCATAATTCACTCTGATCCCAATTGCAGCCTCAGGCTTGGCTTACTCCAGAACAAGTGTAAGCTCAGCTGGGCTGCTCCATAATGCGATCAAACACTTCACGTCCCTCACAGTACCTCGGCATCTGGACTTTGACACCAGCAGGGGCTGATCTGGGGCTCAAGTTTTGGATGGATTCTGGATGTTTCGCCGAAGATGCAAGGTTCGAAGGCTTTAGGGACCCGAGTGTTCGCTTCTCTTCGGGGTTCTCTTAACCGGGGCCGCTACACCCACGGCTGTGTATCCATCCCAAACTCCAAACAACATCGGGCACCGGGCGTGTCTATGGCTGACATGGCATTGACATAGCATGAAGTATTTCTGAGTCTGCTTTCGACTCCTTGGGTTCGAGGCTCGAGTCCAAATCTCTGGGCCTAAGAAAGCACCCTGAACTGAGCTTCTAGTGCTAAACTGCTAAACACCAAACATTGCCTCAGGTTCGAGCATCGCCGCTTTTGGCGGCGAGCTGCCGCATCTCAAATGCATTAGACATTTACGGTTGCCACTGAAAGACTCTGCTCCAACCTCTAGAAATTGCCAGGGCCCTAGAGGAGCAGCTCCCTGAACCTCGAAGCCTAGCATCGTCACCCTGCACGCCCACTGACAGGCGCACTCCATGACAAAGAACATG
This sequence comes from Symbiodinium sp. clade A Y106, assembly GCA_003297005.1. NCBI lineage: Eukaryota > Dinophyceae > Suessiales > Symbiodiniaceae > Symbiodinium > Symbiodinium sp. clade A. Next base: position 80,854 of record BGNK01001312.1, on the reverse strand, counting down.
AAGCCTCGGTATTGCTCCGGATCTCAATTTAAGGTTCCGCATAGTTGAGGAAGGGAGCCTCCGAAACTTCAGCGACACGGGCCTCAGGGCGAGCTCAGCCGTTCCTTGTTTTGTGACTGCCCACTCCTTATACGGCTGACCATCCCAGATAAAATGCATAGTGCAAATTCCTTGTCTCCGGATGTGGCCACCCTTTTGAAGGTACACGGGTGGCCCACGCCTGCTACCGTAGACCACTTCACTTCGGGCTTAGGGATCCGCATCTCAGCCTTCGAACAGTTCAACAAATAAAACCCCTCGCACGCACTCTGTCGGGTTGCAGCAGCCAGCGGAAGCCTCTTACAGGAAGAGCGATCTCCTCTCTGTTTGATTGCTTACGGGCACTACACCTTGTATGTTTCGTCCGCAGCAACGCAAGAGAAAAGACTTGAGCACATCTCTGCGCACAAACTATCACTGAGGAGGTCATGATCTTGGTTCACCCTCCCGAAAAATCCTCAGACGAGGCACGCCCTTGCTCGTAAGTCTCCAGGAGCTTACAGATGTTTGGATGGTCCAGATCCTGGCAACGCAGAGCTCAGGATCTTACACTCCAGATATGAACCAAAAGCCGACAGCACCCTGAACCTCGAAATCCCGACTGTCCGGGACCCGTCTGTAGAGATACTCAGGATTCGGCATGGGCAAATAGAGCCTGAACCTCCTAAACCCTCACCTCCCTGCAAACAGGGACTATTGTTTCCTAACTTGACTATCGGGTCTATTATGTCTCGTTGTGTTTATTCGTTTCTTGTGTAGTATATACCTGAGAAGGAGACGGCCCGCTGTTGCCAGGCCTCTTAGGTGAAACGCACTTTATTATCCACGAAAGGTGACACATTTCCCCTAAAATTCTCGAGTGAGATTCAACAAATTCTAAGTTCAACTGAAAGTTGACAGCACTTCATAGTTCAGTCCCTTAAGCTTTGCCTACTGAGGCGATGCAGGCAGGATTCGGCCGAACCTGAAACCCAAGCCCTGCCATCTCCGAAACCTCTGCGAGTACGCAACTGAAGTGTGCACTTCAGGCGGAAACGCCATGCTGCCCTTCTCAGCCCTCAAAGCCCGGCTGACATCCCATGAGCTGAACACAAGGCTGCAACCTCCAGGGCTTCGGGTTCTGAGCCCTGCTAAGCCAGTTGCTATCCATTCCCGTGCACCCTTGAACAACTGCATGCTTTCAGGGCGGTTTCAGGGTCTGCAAACTCCTTTTTGCGCATGGCTCCGCATCTGCAAGCGCAGCTACACAGGTCTGCATTTCCAGGCCGACACCAAAGGAAAGTCCCTACCCGGGTTTTTGTGCGTGGCATGAGGTGACGTGCACAAGGTCTTGGGCTAAGAGAAGCTTGTGGTTGTCCAACACATTTGTCGAATATGGACAGGATGAACACCACCTAATCTTCCGCCTTGCTTCTAAACCATGTGTTCGTCAATCCATTGACCCTGCTGCTAAACCTTTTCGCTATTATTCATCCAAACCCAACCTATGTACTGAGGCCTACTTTGAAACGGTGCGAGAAAAGAGTGTGCGGTGTCGACCCGAAGAATCATGGGTCCCAATCAGGGTCGCGAGGGTTCTCCAGCTCTCGCCAGATCTCTTCAATCTCTTCGGTTTCCTGTGAAGAAGGCTTCACAAGTGTCTTCATGGCTTGGGCTCAGGCTGGGTCGGCTGCTGCGACCAAGACTCTTCGTCTGCTATGTTGCGTGTACTCATATCTTCCGTGATACGACTGTTGCTGTCACTGCCACTGGTACGACCACTGCTGCTGCTGCCACCACCACCACCAGCATCATGAGCACTGCTCTGCTTCCACGACCACTACAGTACTGACACTACACCGCCACGACTACGACGACTACTACTGGTCATGAGACTGTTGGTTGGAAGGCTCCTTCTTGCCGCCCATGATGATGATGATGATGACGATGATGATGATGACGATGATGATGATAGTCTTCGTCGCGGGAATAGTCGTCGTAGTAGTAGTCGTCGTAGCAGAGTATTCGCATCAGTAGCAGCAGCAGCAGGAGATGCAGTGGTGATGGAATGGTTGTAGGAGATGGAACCATCAACCGTGACGCGGAGCTCTTCGTGCATGTTAATGTTCTGCCCTCGCTGATGCCCACTGACCCTGAAATCCAGAAACTTATTTTTCAAATTCACGGGCCACCTTTCTGCCAGGGATCCTGGAAACAAGGATCGTGGGTCCCTCTGATAATGACACATCGACGACAGACTCGGCCAAAACCAACTTGCTGGAAAATCCAGTCGAGGACTCTGCGATGAATGAAGTACCAGCGAGTGTCTGTTTCATGCTCTTGCTCAGAATCTTGATTCTTGAAATTCCCTGGACCCCGGAGGAATATGCAGTTCCTTAAACCCGCCCGTCTCCTCCATCATCTTCTCTTGCAGCTTCTTACACCTGTCTTCTGACATGATGCCCTGGATCCTGAGATGTGAGTCAGACAACACACATCTAGCATGAATCTGTGGCCTGATTGCTGGGTTTCAGGTGTCATCGATTTCCATCCCTACGCTGAAGACCAGCAGGTCCTGCATCCTCGCAACTGCCAACAAGGTCTTAGGCGGTGTATTTCAGTGCTTGGGTCTTGAAAGGCCCCCAAGACCCTCCGTTCCCGTGGCTCGGAACTCTTAAACCTTTAGCCTTTCAAGTACGCGGCCCAAGCACATCGCGGCAGCGGTCAGGGTGATGCTCAAAGCCGGTGCTGCCAATGCCCCGCAGCTTGCCACCACCCCCGTCGCAGTGAGAATCTTGGCATGCATAGGGTGTAGGGCGTTGTTTACAGGACACCAGCGAGAGCTCGAGTTCAGCGATTCGGGTTAGTTCGGATGCTTAGGATAATTTGCGGAGCATACCAGCACCTCTGCTCCGGTAGACGACACCCTGGGTTGGGATGCGGATACTCCTTTGCAGGGATCTGGGAGGCTCTCCAAACGTCATGGTCCGAGCAGACATAAACACCTCTTCAGGACCTGACAAGAACCAATCAAACTAGCTCGCAAACACTAGAGGAGAGGAGCAAGGTCTTGATCCTTGCTGCAGTTTGAAGGGCAAGAGTTGCTGGCTGGCAAATGTGGCCAGCAAAAAAACGAGCAGGCTGCTACCTGGCTTCCATTTGTTATCCTCGAAGCGCAAAACCCTTCAGACCGTGGATCTACGGGAACCGAGGACTGATCCCGAACAGCGAACCACGAGATCGTTACGAAGATGCCTAAACGGGTTTCAACGTGACAAGTGTCTTGGAAACAGGGATCTGACTACCGGGGACCAAAACGAGCGTGCATTCTTTTCCGACACTTAAACCCTTAACCCGCACCCCCAAGCCCAAAGTGCTCCCAAGCCACGCCAGTGCGCAGGCTGACTATGTTGGCAAAGCGATTCTTGCGTAGGTTTTCCAGCTTGCATTGGGCCAACTGCGCAGACTTCTCACGGCTGCAAAGTAGGAGGTGAGAGATGAGGCACCTAGGGATTGGGTACTTTTTTGAAGGCCAATGTTGAGTGCCATGCCTAGGACTGAAAATGTGTTCGAAGCATGAAAAGCCAGCGAAGGTAGCAGGCACAGCCTCCGTTTATGGTGCATGTAGCTATCTTCAACCTGTTCGGGCTGTAGCACCTCATGACGCTGGTGCCGGTAATCTACCCCAGCAATCCAGAGCCGCTTACAGCCTTCCACAACCCTGAACTACATACGAGCTTCCGATAATTTAGGACCCTGATGCATATCTGACTTAAGCAAGACGCCTGCTGATCAATTAGACACGCATTTTGCGGCCTTGATCTCCGCTTCGTTCACATCTGGGTTCAGTCTTTTCAGCTCCCTCTTCAAATCCTCAGAGGTTAGGATGTGGGACTCTGAACTAGGGTCGGCCAAAAGGGTCTCACCATGATCAGACGCTCCCCAATGCACCCCCCCATGTAATTCACAGAGTATAGGATGCAGTAGTATCAAGATCAACAGACCTCGTAAGCAGGCTAGAATGCTAGAAGGTGCCCTCTTTTAAGTTCCCTTGCTCCTATCCCTCTAGACTCTACTATTCCACTTACCTAGTCCTCCTCTCTGATGCTGAGCCTGCCCTGGCAATGCCCGACCATCCCCTAGGAGCCTTGAGCTCCCGACGAAGATCTCCAGCTTCGCCCTTGAGCTTCGAACTTTGCCCCCTTTTGCCTCTCCTTTATCCCATGGCTACCCGGGGGATCAGGCTCTCATCATGACAAGGCATAGGTCCCCCCCCCCTGAGATTCAGATGTGACCTGACCTGGACCATTGCCGAGCGTGTCAGCCCGAAAAACGCGTGACAGTGACCCTGAACCCTCTGCATCGAAGGCTCTTGGATGTGCTTGTGGTCCAAACCAATTTGCACTCCAGTCAGGACCCTGAGCTGGTGATGGAAGCTCAGGATGCAACCTTGCCATCTGAAGGCCCTGCGGTATACTAGGGCTTGCAAGCCTTGAACCGTAAGCCTTGCTTTGGGCACAAGGTGTGCGGAGGATGGCCTCAGACGATACTGGAAACACAGAAAAGCCAACCGGAAAACACAAGCTAGTATAAGAAAGCCCTTTAGCAACGCCGTTCCGTTAAGAACTAATCAAAGTCAAGAAACCGTGACAAATCAAAAAAGCACAAAGCCCTAAAGTATGTCAAGAGGCAGTCCTACTGGGCCGAGGAAAGTGCCGGCTTTTGTAATGTAATCCGCCGCGGCCCTGGCTGCATCCTTCACTATCCTGAGGGCAAAGAAATTGAGAGGCTGAGGGTTTGGGGTTGCGAAGGGCCCGGGAGCGTTTCGGAAGGATCCCTTGGTCCCTAGCCCTTGTGGCCCCTGCGGACTTGGAGATTGGAGACTGAGATTGAGGTACGGGTATCATTGCTACAGAAGGACTTAGGCTGCTTTGCTAGGCCCCTAGGCTGCTTTGTTGCAGCTCCAGGCCAAGGCTCACAGGGCCTTTGCCTTTCCTTTGCACCTGCACGACACTTCGACTGCTTTTGGCGAAGTTGGCGACGTGGAAATTCGGCAAACACATTGGCAACAGTCTCCAGTTCAGGTGCTTTGAACCAATACAGGCTGCTACACCCACGATTTCAGATGGCATGTGTGAGCACAGCTTGCATTTTTGAAAACATGAAGAAAATCAGCGGAATTCCGCTCGGACTGTGCTCTTCTTTGAGATTCGTTAACCAAGCTTCAGCCATCTGCACAAACATCCCGTGCTAAACAAACACTGAAACTTGCCATGGCTCTGCCCGATCTTGTCAACCCAGCCATGTGCCGACAAAAGGAAGCCGATCCAGCCGTTGTCCAAGGGCCGGGAGACGAGACCCCTGTAGCGACCTACGGTTGCCTTGGGCCGCGGGGCCGTTCGGTCAGGGGTGAAGGCTCCAGGCTTACTAGGAGTTACTAGGCCCTAGGGCAAGGGCTCACGTTTCAAAAGGCAGAGGATGGAAGACGGTTGAGGCTTTCAGTCGATGCCCCCAACCCAAACTAAATTGCAAGCCTTAACATGAACTCGGGCACTGGGGGGTGCAACGGTCGAGGTACCTTGATTCTGTGTTTGGAAGATTGTTCAGGCTTGAGGCGTCACAAACACGCCCACCCAAAACCTAGAACGTCGAAGGCACGCGAACCGCAACCCGAACATCAACGAACCCTCAACTTGAAATCCTGCATCCTGCAGCCGTCGGATCGTGAGGCGCTCCAGGCCCTGCGCCCTCAAAAAGCGTAGGAAACCGGATCAACAAAAACTAAGTCAGGACTTGGTGGCTTTAGCCGCTCTTAGCCGGCTTTCGGTTTAGGATTTTGATTCAGAGTTGCGGGTTCAGTCTCACCGTCCGTGAAGCCCCGAAGCCCTAAAGCCAACAGACCTCCGAACCCCGCAAATAGACTGCAGTCCAGCGGCATCCTGTCGACAGAGCCGGGGTTCTGGTGGTTTGTATCTCTCCGGCCAGGAATACAGCGTGAGCCCCAGGAACTTCAGGGAAGTGCTTCTTATCGCAAACTGACATCATTCTGGCTTGGGGAGTCGGATGCTTCGGGCATCGTGCTTGGGGTGCAAGTCTATCTCTTGACGTGACGGGAAAGTTTAGAAATTGCTTTGGGCCGATTCTTAAATCTGGGGATCCCTCATACCCGGATCCTGGCGTAAATGCCTGTCATCGTTGCTGAAGGCAGTCTGAACAACTCGCATGCTCGTGAGAAACAAGCAGCAGATAACAAGCTATGCAAGCACGCTATGGGGTCCGATTCGCAATGAAGTCGTGCAGCCGCAGAAACGCACGCGACAACACCGACGACCCATAGCAATACTGGAAAGGCGAATGCACCCGCAATGTACATGTCGGTGGCGCCCGAGCCAAGAAAAAAGCATGAGACCGAGCGCGCGAAAGTGTGAGCCGTGGAGCCCAGAACCATTCTCCTGGAAGCCTACACCTTCAACTCCACCGAGCCTTTCTGGCCCACGGCCCTCGCTAACCCAGCCTGAATGCGCCGTTTGATGGGCTGGATTCTGATGAGGATCTCATCGAACTCAGCCTCGTGCTGGTTCATTTGAGGCTTCAAGGCTCCGGCCTTGGAATGTAGGAAACTTACGATTGGGGATTTAAGTTTCAGCTTAGGTTTCAGGCTTCAGGCTTCACGGTTTTCGGCAGCTTAAGGCATGTGGGGATAAAAGGCTACCGGGCTTCGTAGCTTCGGGCTGGCTTAAACCCCCATCAAGTGAATCCCGCACACCCCATGTCCTTCGGAGACCCGTTGGTTAACAGTCTGTACACTGTACACTATCTCCTTAAAGCTTTTTCGGGTTTAACTCCGTTGGTCCATGCCTCATTCAAGCAGACTGATCGCTTGATCGGGTTGTTGGTCAGAACCAGCTCCTCCGCATCTTTGCAGCAAAGCAATACCATGATATCGTGACTATGGTGACTTCATCATGTGCTAGAGCTGCGAACCGTACTGGTAGGGTTCCTACGCGAAATTTGGAGTCTAAGGGGGGGTGAAACCCGGACCCCAAAGCCACAAGCCAAAACCTTCCAACCACCTTCTGTCTTGGCCAAAAACACCTAGAGTCAAGACAAATTAAACGGTAGTCTGTGGGAGGGTCCTGGTCAGCCGTCAGGCCCCGCAAGACATAGAGCCGGCAAAGCTTAAACCCGAAGCCCTCACCCCACTAAACCTCAAACCTTGACAAACAAAAACACCAACCTCCGAGTCAACTTCTTTAGAAAAAAGGCAACAGCAACCGCTCCTGGCTTGCTCCTCGTTGAGCTGCGGCTTCTTGTTGCCTTTTCTTCGGTCTTTCTATGTGTTTCCCGTGCTTTCGGATTTGGAAGTCTGCTGAAGCTTTTGTGCGGCTTGCGATGAACCCTAAAGTCAACTAAAGCCCTAAACCCACAGCCGTGAAGGCTCTGTGCGGGTGTTTCGGATAGGAGCCGACTGAGGTGTTGTGGAAACTTCCTAGCACCACGCAGGCCCCATACCGGAGTCCAAGCTTCGCTGCCGGAAGCAAGCTGGCCGCTGGTCGGGCACCTTCACAGACAGAGATCAGGTGCGCCGACAGCACCAGATACCTTGGCGAGGGGGGTCCAAGACACGGGTTCTCGGCTTCCCAACCCGCGACTCTGATACAGGGCCCACACCCGAGCAAAAATCGGTCCAACACACATCAACACACAATCACACCCAAAGCCACAACTTGCAACCACGAGATCCAAACTCTCAAGACTCCCGCTCACGAACCAGCAAATAAATTCAAATCCTGAAGCCTCTTTTCCGGTCATGCCACAAATGGAACACGGAGACTGCCTGACGGCCCCGCGCCATGGCTGAGTGGAGTGTTTCCGCAAACGAAAAGGCGCTGCAGCGAGGAATCTCCGAAGCTCTGGGGAGTATTAAGACTTTCAGTCTAACAAAACCCTAAGCCCCTAAAGCTCCGCCATGGCACATCGAGCACGGAGGTCCCCCACATGGCTAGCAGGATGATAAAGACAACGACAAATTAGCTTCAAAACGGCTGCGGCAGAGAGTGTAGAGGGCCTTCCGCTTGGAGACTAACGGTAGGGCGGGTCAGGTTGTGGAGGCTTCGCGCGCCTGGGCCGCGGCCTGGACCTGAAACCGAGCCGGGCACGTGTGTTTACAGATTCAGGCCCCAGACCTTCAAACCACAATGCCATAATGCAATCCAACACGAACTCCTGAGCTCCGAAGCCGAAACCGAAGAGCATTCTTTTCCAGACCTTACCGTCAAGGGCATAAAAAACCCGACCATGCGACCCTCCAGCATTTTAGACTGAAAGCCTGCGCGGGTGACCTTCATGATCTGAGCCTCCTGTAAGAAGGCCTTCTTCTTGGCATCCTCGAAGATGATCACCTCAGCTGCCATTTTGTTCTGAAGGTAATTTAACACGGACAACGGTTGACAGGTCGGGTTCAGGGCTTAGGGTTTGGGGTATAGGCATAGTGGCGTCTCTTCCGTCCCTTTAACCACTCCCCAATAGCCCACCCCCTCCCACTTGAGGGGCCCCCAAACCCACATGTCGTCTTGTGCATTCTGAAGCTGTGATGTGCAGACTGCGACCGGGCCGAGGCGGACGACGCGAAGCATTTGCAGTAACATCAAACCGCTTGCAAGCACAAGCGGAGACCTTGGGTGTGCTAGCGTCTTCGTGGTTTGTCAGGTTCAAGCTTCAGCCGGCTTGGCATGAGAGGTTTGGATAATATGACTGCTTGGGTCCCCGTACAGGGAACCGACCTCTTCTCAAGATGGCTCCAGAGGCATATGTTAAACAGGGGCCATGATGAATGAGGCTCTGTTGCTGGGTTCTTGCTCACGTACTCAGTTGAAGCTACTTACACCCAATACCATAACGAGAAAGAAAACATATTATCATGCTAAATTGAACTCCATACAAGAACTCAGGAAGCTCTTGCCTTTCGCTGAAATATTTGGGCTTCTCAGGCTTCCCGGATCTATCGGGCCTTCTTGATGGCGACCATCCGATCCCGCATCGTGCGATCCCGGGCGACAAAGACCTGACACGGAAACGCCCTACAGATGTAAAATTCTATAGATTCGATGATGTTGATCTATAGCTCACAAGAACTAGAGCAGATTCCAGGCACATCTGTGTGTCGCATACATTCAACAGCGCATCATATCATTACGCAACTCACGCTGCAGATGAGGTCGTACGTCGGCGGGCAGAGAAGCACAGCCACACATAATATCATGATTTCGGGTCTGACAGCACTTCAGCAGGGACTACGAGTCGTTGTATGTAGCGGGGCAGCATCGGAATGATGCTGTCTGTCAGTAAGGTCTGCCCACCAACCAAGCGCTGTGAGAGTCATCTGGACATATCATCCGCGTGGACGACATCATTGTCTACTTGCAGAAGACCAGGCAAAGGATGCAGGATTCACACATCTTACTGGCCCCCCACACCCTCACACCTTAAACCCTGAACCAAAATATTTGAGACTGGAACTCTGCATTGCCAAACCCAAACCTTACAACCGCAAGGCCTAACCGACACCTTATAACCCCGAAGCCCAAACCCTCAACGCATCACCCGGAGGCTCTAGATCCAGCCTTTCCGTAACCGCCCGAGCCGATCTCGTTCTTGTCGATGTCGTAGCGCCTTGCGACCATGCTTCGCGGTTCGGGCTGTTGGAGGTTATGATTTGTGGTCTCTGGGTTTTGACGAATTTGGAGGGCTCGGGGCTTTGGATCGAGGGCTTCTGTTTCCCCAGGGTTCGATTCTGCAAGCAGTGCTTGCACGCACGCTCCATCGAAGCTCGTTCGGTTCGCTAACCAAGGGTATTGTTACGGTCCTGTGAATCAACAAAGTGGCCAAACCAGTAACCATTGAGGAGTGGTTACCACCCAGAACAAAGCAATGCCAAAACGACTACACCTGAAACCCGTGCATGTTCTGTCAAACCTCGAACTCCTACATCCTCCGGAAGGGCTTCATGGGTTTGACGTGCCTCGAGATCTCGGCATTGACTCGCTTCGGCATGAACGCTTTCGCATCGAACTTCCTCCCGTTGTCAGAGATAAGCGCTTGGCATCAGGGATGACCAAGTTCGACTGATTGATTTACCACACCCGCCACACTTACAGTGCCCTTCTCAGGATTCGTGGGGAAATTTCGGGGGATGAGTTGGCAATTTGCCGATCCGATGGCTTTCGAAATGCGGTTTGCCACTTTTCTGGGATGACAAGCCTATAGGGCCCGTTTTGCAATCTGGCTTCATGGGTGCTGAACACCGATACCAAAAGTCTTCATCCAACGCCGCGAGCTGCAACAGGCAGACGAAGACCGCAACATGTGCCAGAGTCATGCCATGCCACAAACCAATGCGAAACGCGGTCTCCCATAATTCTGCGCCCTCCAATTAGTACATATTTCCTCGGAGTGTTGATGCCCTCAGTCAAAGGCCTTTAAGACCATAGTCCAAGTCCAAGTTTGCTGAAGTTGAGTGAAAGCCTGACTCCCGACCTGACTCCACCCACGAACACCCTAGCGGCCTAGACGACTATACTTTGAGAACGGGAAGATGACTGCCAGTTCTTGAGCCTAAGCCGACCAAGCCGCCTCCGCCGAGCTTTCGACTTGAAGCCCTGCTTAAAATCTCCAAGGCAATGTAAAGCGCATCACCGCAACATCTCCAAAACACCGTTGAACCGAACTAGCAACTAGGTGGTCGAGCACTTCTTGTCATTCGCGGTGGCTACATGGCAGCACGAGCTAGAAGGAAGCTCGAACCTGTTGTCGTCCATCGTGCTGGATCTTCTTGACCTCTGCTTCTAGCTTTATGGGACGACGGCTTAGCGTTTTGGGTTGTGCCGTTAGCGTAAAGTTCAGGCTCGTCGCTTTCGGGTTCAGCACAGGATCCGGGCTAGGGCTCATGTGTGCGAGGGCATACAAGAGATTCCTCAGGAGAGCCGAAAGCCATCGCTCCAAAAGCCCTCACCCCTTTCAAAACTTTACACTTTTTGCGTGCTCTTACATCAAGTCTGGTTTTCATGGCTGTTCCCGTTGTACAGTGGAGTTCGGTGATAAATGTTGGTGTCGCAAGCCCCCCATGCACCCGGGCACTCTCTGGACAGGCCACGTTTCCGCTGCACAGAGTAGCATCGTCAACTAAAGGACCCCAGGTAGAGCACCCCCAAAGAGCCTCCAAAAATCGTCTTCCATCTTCTTAAATCTTCCAATAGGGGCAATAAGGACCCTTTACGTAGCTGCAGGGCCGGACCTTCCCGTCGCATCGCTTGCTGGGGAAGAGGGATCCTAGGCGAGTTATGGTCGAGGGCTGAGAGGTTCCGGGCAAGAGGCATTGGGGCTTGGGTTTTGGTGTTGAGAGGTTTCGGGTATTGGGTTCAGGGGTTCGAGCTTATGGTCAAGGACTGAAAAGTTTGCGGCCCACCAATTTTGGATTAAGGGTGGGTTTGGGCGCGGGCGGTACATTGGATGGTTTGAAAGCAGCAAGGTCAATGAAAGCTGTACTGATGCTTCGGCGATGCACTTCCCATTCTCCATCATCACGAAGCAGATGCAGGTGACTTGATGACAAATGCTCCGACTCTGCGGAATGCTATGATGTAACATATCTTTCTATGTCTGACCTTCAGCATCTGAATAACACAGAACAAGCTTAGTTCTGACATCATCAGATGTTGCCAGTGTTCTGTATTGCCAGCATTCTGCATGCAGCAGTATCTGCCTAAATGCAATGCATACAAAATTGAAAACTCCCATGTATATAGAGTTGTTTTCGCAGCATTGTCGAAGCTGAAGAACAAGACAAGAAATGCTACCGTTTTTGGCCCCCACAGCCTGGATGAAATGAGAAGCGGCTGCAACAGCGGAAAGCTAGGTTCCGCCCCGTGAAGATACGTAGGGATTTGCCTTTGGATTCAAATTCTTGACTCCTGAGCCTTCCGAGGCCCTCGCGATCTTAAAGGTGACGCCGCGCTGTGGCAGCGTCGGCATCGCCATCTCCGGGCGGGCCAGAAGCATAGGCAAGGCGTGGAAGCGCAAGCTACAATTTACAGCTTGGGGTTTCGGCTACAGACCCCTACGTACATAGCCTACGCCGCTTCAAGGGATGCCTTGCTATTCACGTCGCTGCCTGTTTTGCTCCTGTCCTATAAATGTCGGGCTTCGTTACGGGCGAAATTTCTTTAAGGCGTCGATTGGCTGTTAGTCTTAACCTACGAATAGTCGCCCCTGAATTGTCGGCCGTGCTGTCATGGCGCTGTCTCCCGTGAAACGGCTCCTGATGCAGGCTCTGGAAGTCCATGCCCCAAAAGTCCAAGCCAGGGAACCGAAGCCCTGGATTCAAGGCACGGGGCATCGGGGCTTCTTGGGAGGTGGTTTTCAGTGAGGCTTCCGGATTTCAAGTGTTGCGCAGCACGACCGCGTTGGAGGTTGCAGTCAAGGGCGTCAAGGGCTGCGGATCTCTGGAGCACTGGAGGACTCTCTCGTTGTTGATGCGTCTGAGTCTGCTCCAGCAGCTTCGACTGCTGCGACGTGTCCGGCCAAAATCCAAACACTGTGCGGCGTCCCGCGCATGGCACCTACCCTAAACGTACCCATGAATACGCCAAACTTGGTCCATCAGATACTTGAACATCTCCGATGCTGGGACCCAAAGCACCCTGAAGGCAGCTGACAGGGAGATCTGATGACAATGGTCTGTGACTCTGACTCGGCTTTAAAAAACACATAATTGGAACTGTTATTATTCATGAATCCTGCTTGTGTGCAACTTCACGACGAGTGGAAGCGGGCAGCCTTTCCTACGGAGCGTGTGAATTTGTGACGCCTAGGGAAAACCAGAGATCAGGCTACTGCGGACCCCGTTCCTTCGCGTGCAATGGCTCACGGACAAGCTGCGCCTCTCAACTTCGATGGCGTTGATGTTGCTCATGCTTTCCCTACGTCGAACTTCCTGGATCACTTGAAGAAGCGCAACATGTTCATTGGGGAGTACATCAAGAAGAATCCGACCGGGCCTCTTCCTTCCGGCAACCACGTCGTCACAAATCAACGTGTTCCACTCCCTCCCGAGCTCTCCGTGACCCGGAACCGCCACAATAGCAATCTGAAAAGAGCATTCCAAATCGGACTGAACCTTGAAACACAATCGGGCAGGGCCCTGGGGCTCCCTGGGACTGAAAACCCCGTGTTTTTGCTCTCCGGCTGCGTCAGGTGCTTCCGCACCAGCACCGCGGGGTGGTGCCGCTTGAGCCTCCCGGATTTTGAAGCTCTGGGGGCGTGCAGCGCTTCAGCGGGTTTTAGGGTTTTTTGACCTGGCAGAACCCTTGCCGATTTTGGGTGATGCTATCCCCCAGACGAGACTATTTTCGCGGGGCAGCAGAGTCTCATGTGTTCACGTCGAAAGACAGCTACAAGCCGTTGGGACATTCAACCATCAAACCCATGTGAACCGCCAGCTGGCAACTAACTGTAACTAACTGCTACCCAGCTCTCCCCGGAATGGGCGTATTGGTGAACTAAAGATTCTAGAAGCGAAAGCGGAGCTGTACTTTCAGCAAGTGGTCGAACCGTAGAGAATACTCCTGACTCAGGAACTGTTCTTCACGCCTTGCTTCATTGCCGCTGACATGCTTTGCAGCAGTAGCAGGAGAAGGCGCACGCTTGGGCAGCTTGTTTTGCCAAATGAGATGTGTCTGCATGTTTGCACTGTTGCGCAGAACTTGCAGTGACTTAGACTTAGAACTGACCCAAACTTGAGCTTCCCAGCATGTAGACAGCGTTTTGTGCGTTCAGGCAGTGGGAGTGAAGGGGCCTGTCGTTTCAAGGTATGGTCACGGACTGACGACTCTACGGGCCTAGCTGGTTAACTCAAGCTCGGAATGATCGAGAGACTGAAGCAATGAAGGATCCGCCTTGATGAACTTGCAGAATCGTCGGAGACTGAATTCCGAAGGACATGTGACGTTCCGATCCCAAGACCTTAAACCTCAAAACCTACTTACGCCTTCGACAAGTCACAAGTCATGCCTCCCCCCTTGAGAGTCGGGGACCCCCCAAGCTTTCCGCACCTTCCGCAAGGCCTCGAGGCGCCGGTGGGCGATGTGCAGATCTGCCTCGTCGACCTCGGAAGCCTGCGAAAGGGCCCAAGAGAAGGACCCTTTACAGTTGGGGGCGAAGCTTGGAAAAGATTTCGGAAGGTTGCAACAGGGGAGTGGGCCTTTTGGAATTGTAGCAGGACCAAGGTGTCCTTGGGGTCTTGAGCGTTTTTGGTGGTGTGGGGCTGAGGTTATCGCATTTTGGGTTGAGAGGGCCGAGACATCGTGGCTTTCCAGAAGCTGAAGATCCCTTCAGAAATGCTTTGAGCAGGGTCTCCAGATTCTCCTTCGATGTAGTTTTATAGCTTGGCCAATTTCGGCCCCGTGTTTTTGGGATTTGGGCCTCGGGATTTGCGGCTGAGAGTGTTGAGGGTCTCTAGCTGCGGGTTCAAGGCTTTGGATTCACTCGGGGCCTTGGGTTCACACGTGGCTTTGCAAGGCTGCCGTGCACACGTCCTCTTTAGGGGTCTGTGAAGCATGGCCATGAACAACACGCGAATTCTGTAACAGCTCTGTTCCTGCATGGTCTGCCATCCTGCAACATGAACATGATAGTCTTTACACTGGACACTCAAAGCTCTTGAGTACCTGAGTACCTTGAGCTCGAAGCCAATTAAGAAGCTTCAACTCCTAAACTCTCATGAAATGACACAAAGCCGAACACAAAGCCCAATAGAAAGGCTACAACCGAAGGCGCCTGTGACCTGGCGATGGAGAGCGCGGACTCCAAAGCTGCCACATCCTCCACTCCGGGTTCCCCTTCGAAAGAAGTACTTGCAAGGGTTTCGGGTCTGTTGGGGGGCTTCTTGTCCGTTGCTTGCAGGGCTCCTAGCAACTCCAATGGCTTCATGAGGGCTGTGTTCAAGCGGCACGATTCCTTTTAAAGGCATGTCGTGAAAGCAGAAGTTTAGTACATAAGAACAGGCCGCCAGGCTCCAATCAAGGTAACCTGTTAAGAGCAGCTTTTCACGATTGAAGCCCCCGACTAAAACCCTGCAAAGACCCAAAGCCCCTGCACAACCCTTCCCCGAGCCCGGTCCTTGCCGATGGTGGCCAAGGCAAGGATTGAGGCCGCGTCCGGTTCCTCGTTCACCCGCCGCACCTTCGGGAAGCAAACCAGTAATCGGGACTTCGGGTTTGGTGTTTTACGGTTTAGGGATTGGTGGCTTAGGGTTTGAAATCGATGGATTAAGGTGTAGAGGGAGGCCCTGAAAGGTGTTGCGTGTTCGTAACTTGCAAGGTTTGCAAGGGCTGGCTGAAAATCAAGTGCTTCTCACCATCCACCAGCCTATAGCTGTAAGCCCCTGATACCCCTGCATGTCGAATCACCACCGCTTGGCTCCTCTTTCGGACAACATGTCCAGTCCATCTCGAAAGGTCGTTCCAGTTTTTCCGACTTTCTCCCATCTCTTTTCCAGCAGCTTGCTCCTGCTTGTAACCTTCTGTGACCGCGACTTCAATCGAGTCTTCCTCCACTTCTGAAATCTCTTTGGGGCGCTATGCTCTGTTTTCACATTTCCCTAACACCTTCACAAGGTTTGCTCCCCTTTTCAAGTTCCCTAGTCCCACTCGAAGGGTCTACTCCTCCTTCTCAGATTTGTCAATCCTGATCCTTTCGGACTGCCCGCTGCTCCTTCGCAAAGTAGAAAGTGGGTCGCTGGTTTTCTCTCCGGTCTCTCACTGTCTGGGATCTACGCTGGCATGCAGGCCCTACAAAGCCCGAAGCACAGTAGAACTCAGTTGGGCCGTTGAAGGAGCCCCTGCCTTGGGCTCTGGACCTGGCAGTGGCTCCTTCGGTGCCTGAGCTCGCGCGTCTCACGACGGAGGCGTCGGGGTGTTGTGCGTTGTTCTGTTTCGGGGTTTCTCCTTCGGGGTTTGGTGCTTGAGCTTCGTGTTCAAGGTTCAGGGTCTTCAGGAGTCAAGTCTCGGCAGTACCCTACATGAAGCTCTCGAACCCTGAACCCTGAAGCAGGCGTTGAAGATTGGGATCTCCAGCTCGCCTGGCCGATTGACGTTTCAGGGCTGGGAAGCTCGGACTGAAGCCTTCAACCCGACACCTACAAGCAACATGGAGAAGCTTAGAAGATAAAGGGCAGATGTCGGGAGCACGTGTATGTAGGTGTAGGGCTTTGGAAAGAAGTCTTTGGTGTTGCGAAGGTCTGTTACGTTTTTGAAATCGGTATTCAATCGACAGGGCCGCAACACCTTGAGCAAAGCCTTATCCCATGACACCCAGCACCGTTGATACATTTGATACTGATAGAATCCGAAAGCCCTGAACAGAGCCCTCCTGCAACCCACACCCTCGGCCTGTTCAACAGAAAAACCCAAGCTTTCAACAAGCTCCAGAGCGCCTCCTCCACGGGTGCTTTGCCTCGGGCCTCCGCCACCCAGCGGTCTGCCATCTTCTGGGCAGCGCGGACCTGCCAATGGAGCGGCGGAGGTTTCATTTCAATCATGCGATTTTGCGCATAGAATCCCAACTTGGGGGTTTGGGTGATAAAGGCTGGGTCTCTGGCATCTTAGGAGTTCCTTCGGTATTTGCATTCAGTTTAGCTTCGAAGCCTGAGCTCCATGGTTTGAGGCATAAAACGGCTCGGATATCGGATGGAGTCTCTCCGAGGCCTCCTCCTTACTCACACCGGCACGCTCGGCTGCAGCGATGACCTGCATGGCCCGCTCTGGAGCTGCAGTGGAGTGCAGGGGCTCCCCCGCCAAAGTGGGAATACTCTTGGCATGCGGGGCTTCGGGGTAAGGAGGGCTTCGGTTGTTTTTCAACGCCTCTTTCTCCTCTAAAGATCTCCACACCCACACACTAAACATCTCCCCACCGCTGCCTGAGCCAGGATCTTCGGGTTCCCCGTGCGAGTCGCTGCCTTGAGCCGGCGGGCCAAAACCTTCCCCGCGGGATTGGGAAGAGATGGGAAAGCGGCTTGGGGGCAACGTAGCTTTGTTACCATCTGGTTGCAGCTCAGTGTGTTCTGCATCCTTAGCTCAAATCCTAGAGCCCTCCCAGTTTTGACACTTCCAGGGGCAAAGCACATCTTAATGATCCCATCAACAAAAACCATGAAATACCTCTCATCCCAGACCTTACGCAAAGTCCCACCAAGCCCTGAACCCTGGCGGAACCGCTTCCGGCAACCCATACACCATGAGACCCCTTCAGAAGATAAAGGACCGCGAGTAAGCATCCTAAACAGTAGGATCAGATCTCTATTATACACAAGGACCCTCGGACTCGAATACAGTACCCCTAAGCCCTAGCCTTATTCTTGAGAAACCCCATTAAATGAACCTCCGACTTAAACTCTCTGAAATCCCTGGACCCGCAGCCTCCCGCCCCTGCTCACGGCGTCGCTGCTCCTGAAGCTGTTGGGGAGGCCGTGCGTTGTGGATTTCTGGGACTTGGGCTTTTGGCATTTAGGATGTGGAGCTGCAGGAACTTGAGAAATGTAAGGCTTGAAGCTGTGGACTGGCGTGCATAGGGAATTTGCTTTGGGGTTTCAGGGCTCCCTGTTTCGGGCTCAAGGGCGTGGGATCTCGGATTTGTTGGTCTAGCCTTGAAAACGCGGGCTTAGTTCTGGACTCAGCGTCTCGGCTGATGACTAAGTTCGAGTTCCCAGCCTGAATGTCAACCCCAGAAGCACTCACAGAAAACTGACAACAGCATAGAAGTTTCGGTTGTCATGGGATGCAAGCACCAATCTACCCCGAAATTACGATCCTAACAGTAAACCGAATATGTCCAAGACCACTGTAAACTCCTCAACGATTACCGCCAAGTTGACCTCCCGTCAAGCTTCCTCCAGCTCTGCTTTGCGTTTGCGAGCTGGCGCCAGCTGCGCCAAGCTCAGGCCTTCGTCTTGCAGCCGCAAACCAGGAGTTTTATCTACAGCTTATCCCATGGCTCACACATGCGCCCAAGTCGGAATCACAAAAAAAACCTATCAACGACATTCAAGCCCGATGAGCTCGAGAGTTTCCGACCTTCCACACAAGGAGTCACGTGAAAAGGAAAAACAGTTTCAACTCGGAGTGCCAGCTTCACTCTATTTGATTACTTGCAACCTCGGGTCTTATTTTCGAATAGGGGTCCCGAATCCCTAATCCCTCAAGACCGAAATTCGTCTCCGAGGCGTCGGCCACTGACAGCTGCCTCGGCAATGGCCTTCTCCAGGCTTTTCGCATCCTCTGGGCGGGGATTCGGAGTTCCTGCTCCATGGGATTTGTGCGGATAAAACGTTTGGGTTTTCAGACCGCGTAGAATCTTAAAAGGGCTTTGGGGGCCTTTCGGGGATTCGGTAGAGCATAGCCCCAGAGCCCAGAGAGCCCAGCCTAGCCGGCGTCAAAGTCTGATTTGAAGAGAACTCCTTAGTTAAGGGGTGTTGGACGTACCGTAGACACCGACCACCTGACACCATTTCAGCATCGAACTCCAAAACCCCCGCATCCGACACCCTCGTCAGTCCTCCCCCAAGGCAAGCTCCAGCTGGGACTCTGCAGCAGAGCGCCGCGCGGCGGCCGCGCGTGCTGCCTCCGTCCGCACTTAAACACCAAACAGAAAGCCTCGAATGGGGGTTTAATTTATATGCGGCTTGATGAAGACTGCGGCCTCCCCGAAGATGTTTCCTGGATCTATATGAAGCTCTTGAGACGGATCTCAACCCACCATATTGTAGTATCCCTTTCAATGCAGAAGTAGTCGGGGATCACGAAGCACTTTCTGCGAACCGTGAACCATGCTCCAACAACCATCATGCAGCACTCTGCCAGCCATCTGCTGCACGCCTGCAGCTCAGCCAACTTCTCCCTGAGTTCGCCTCGATCTCTAAAATCCTCTACGATTCAATACTGGTGATTTTTCCTAGAACTAGGGACCCCAACATGTTTAGGAGCAGCTCCCTCCGCGCAGCAGAGGCAGTCATAAGAAGCCAAATAGCATTGAAGCAGTGTTCCACAGGTTGGGGCTCGAATCGCTTTGAATCAGTCTGGGTCAAATTCTTGCATGGTCGATTCGGGGATCTCAAGTATATACAAAAACCACCACCACGACTGCTGTACTCCTGACTCACGCACGACTTCAACCATCACCATGAATAATTCAACTGTGATGCACCATGACTTTTGCCAGACTGCCACCATTGCAACCCACTGCCCTGCCAGGGACCGAGCATCAATGTTCAACAAAGGCGCATAAACCTAAACAAGCCCGCAAAGTCTCAAGACCGAGCGGCCCATTAAGAACGAATCTTCGAAGCCCTTCGCCTCTGCAGCTCGGAGAGCGGAGACCATGGCATCCTCGGGAAGGTGGAAATCGAGTAGAGTGCCGCCCCATCTGCGTGGATTTGTTCCGAGGCTTGTGATTGTCTTTAAGTTCTTTGTACTGCTGTTTTGCTGGGCACTCTCAGGCGATCTGCAGGAGTCGTCGTCTCGGCGGCACGGCAGCAGAACCGAAGGCATCAGCAGCAAGGGCAACGAGGCTCCCGGCAATCACATCAGATGCTGGAATTGTTGGGCTCAGCATTCTTCCCAAAGTCCATTCGAGGCCCTTCAAACAAGAACCTTCGTACATGAGATCCGGAGATGGGCTCAGGTTGGCGGGGGTCGCAGCTGTCAAGAGTCCTGCACAAAAGCTTAGACTAATCGTTTCTTCTGGACTCCGTTTGCTTCTGAACATGTTCCAAAACTCTGACCCTACAGTACCCCCCCCTGCCCCACGCCCGACGCTCACGAATGCATGGGCCGCCTCGTCCTTGCTGTTAATGGCCCGGCGAACCTCAACGGCATCCTCCTGCATCGCTTTCCGATGAGACGGCATAGCTCCAGTGAAAAGGCGAGGGCTAGGGGTTGAAGAATCGAGGGTCCTCCGGATTAAGCCATTAAGCCCATGACTTCCCGACTCCCTTCCAGGCGCCTCGTATTGCTTGGAGTGCACCGCCGCCTCCTTCTCTATCTCTTCCTGGAAAGCCATTTGAGGGGCTGAATTTTTGGGGCCGTTTCATGAACTTGGAGTTGAACTCGAAACCTAAGATCCCCGGCCCTAAAGCTTCCAAGACTCAGGATTTCTCTGTTTCTCTATGACCGCAATTCCATGCAACCCAAACACAGCAGACCGAGGTGAGGGCCATGCGAATGCCGTATTTCTCTGCCGCAGCCACGGCCTGCGTCAGCTCCTCGAAGTTTTGACCTCCAGGAAGGACTCTGAGGGGTTTACGTAATGCTTGCAGTTTGTACGACTTTTTGGCGTTGAGTTTGGTTTGTCCCACGACAGTTAACACACTCTGACTGCGGCGACTATAAGCGTCGATCGTCGAGGATCTGCTCCAATAACCAAGATAGGTCGGAGCAATTGTAATGCCTGCTGGGACAAGTGATTCGATGGCATGAGGACGCTTCAGGGATCTGACAGCAGCAAATCTTGTGAGGCTTGCGGCACATCGACACATATCATGTCTAGAATCTAGAACGGCTTACTCCCCAACTAATATTCGATTTTAGTTCCATTTGTTGGTACTTCAAGCCCTCCAAGACCTTGATGCCTACACCGCAGCCGCCTTGCTGTGCCTTCGCGAGCTGCTTGCCCGCTTCTTGGCACAGCCGTTTCCGATGTGCCTGGCCATGTGCAACGAGATTGCGTCTGCCTGCCTCAGACTACGTACGCAAGTTATAGGGCAGGGTGTCGTGTTCTGGGCGGAGATCTCGTTCGGCGGAAGTACCGACTTTCGATAAACATGCAAACTTGCAAAGCGAAATGCTGGCCCATGGTGTCCAAAAACTCATGGAATGATCATCCGAGCCTCCGAGTCCGCGCTCATGCTTCCGTCTTTGCCCGCGATTCCTTTTGTAGTCAAACCACTGCTGACTGTGCTAGTGCTAAGAACAATACTCACAATTGATCACTTTAGGACGAAGCAACGTCAGCCAAAACAATGACATAACATGTAGAGGCCCTCACCTTTCAATCTTTTGCGCCGTCTGTAAGTCTTTGTATGTCCGACTAATGTCTGCTCCAAACTTGCCACCAGGTTCCTATGAGCCGAACACAACCGTACCAAGCGGATGAAGCTCGGGTTCAGGTTCCCTAAACCTCAAAAGCCTGAAAGCTGCCGGGGCACAGCCAAACGTCACAGGCCACCTTGAGGTCGGAATCACATCATTTCGCGGTTCAGAGCATTAGGTTTGAAGGTATGGAATTTGGAAGTTCGGGCTTCTGGAGCACAAGAGCCCGAAGCTGTGTTGGGCCATGGCTTGCCATGGCCTTGGAGCACGAAGCTCCGCTACCACGTTAGTTTCCGAGGGACCTCTAGGGAACCCCAGGGCCTCTGGGCCTCTCACACAGCACAACGCACAGAGCACGCTCCACACCTTTTACTCCACTGTTCTTCAGCGGTTCGAGTCTTGAGCCAAACCCGGCACGGCTTGAGGCTTCAGTACACAGCTCCCTTGGACTTGAAACACTTCACAGCTGGTGAGCACTAACAGCGAACTTGGGCTTCAGCTCTCTAAACACAAGAACTGGCTCCTGATACCTCTTCGTCCCGCTATGGCTCTGGCGAAAGCAAACAGGCTTGAGTCACTTTACAAACACTCCAAGCGTCCACAAAGCTCACTCCGAGGTTCGGACGGTACGACCGAAAGGCGGACCGACCAACAGACCAACAAAAAGAGTTTCGAAAACATGCAGAATGGTTTCGACCATGCTTTCACCATGCCAAAAGAAATCGCACTCACATGACATGCAAAACAAGGCTGTGCAAAACTTTCCAAAGCAAAGTTCAAGTGCTTCCACTGCCAACTGGGAACCTTGGAAGGTCACATAAATCAACTTGCCAACATGCGGATGACCGGGGTGGTCCACGGGTCAAGGTCTTTGAAAGGACCGGCCAATGTGGAAAACGCCAAGCAGTACAGAGGCTTAGAATTATGCTTTCAGAGACAAACATTTGTGGGTTTTGCTCAGTATATTGTATGGAGACTTGAAGCGGATAGCTTCACTGCCCACCAGACCCGCACATCAGCCCCGAGAAAGGCGAATTGGCGGTCTTCGAAGTTAAAGCTAGGGCTGCCTTCAGATTCACCATTTTCCACAATGCAAAGTACACGACTTTTAAGGCTCCAAGGGTTCTTTTTGCAAAGTACACGAATTTTAAGGCTCCAAGGGTGAAGAGATGCGAGCTTCGGTAATCACAGCTTGGGGTTCAGGGCACTAGACTTCAGGGAGGTGATTAGACCAGGGCAGTATTATGCGAAGGGGGAGGTGTTATGCTGCAAATGCAAGAAGGACCCTAAGGCACACTGCGCAAATGCAAGAACTCTAAGGCACACAGCGAAAGATTGTCTGACGGTGAGAGACAACCACAGTCAAAATGCAGTTTGGCCGTTTGGTCCGTTCAAACTCGAAAAGCCTTGCAATTCCATTTGAGAAGTGCCCAACACAAAAAAACCTCACGTAAAACTCTTCGTATGCGAGCCAGAATGCAATGCAGCAGGAGACCCTAGTGACGCGCGCAGGTTTGGCAGTGTACCAGTGTTGTTTGGATTAGAGTTTAGGAAAGTTTAGGGCTTAGTGAAATTTACATAGCCTGAAACGAAGGGATGATCGTTATTAGAGACTAAAACCCCTGGCTTTTTTGGGGCTGCTGGTCCAAAGAATAGGTGGGATTCAGCATTCTCGAGTTGGCAATTGCAATTCAGAGCTTGCTTTTTTTGATCTGTGTGTTTCGAGTTTTAGGGCAAAAGGCACCTATGTCCAGCTCGAGTGAAGTATCGGAAGCGTTTCTGGTATTCCTCACCCTTATCATCAGCTACTTGCCCTGCCCCCAAACCCTGAACGGTAAACCTAGCATCAAGAGGTGTTGTGGCCTGCACAATACGAGTTCAGGCGGGTGAGGTGAAGCTACTTAAAAGCTGAAACCGTAAACCTCCCGTCCTAAACCCAGGAACCCCAAACTTCACCCTAAGCTCAGAATTCCTGCGCACCTTGCCATAAACCTCTGGATAACAAGACCAGCAAGACCATCGCCTCAATTCTCAAGCGCTGCTCAGGATCCTGTTGCAACGAGGTTCGCGGCGCTGAATAACCTTTGACGCGTCGATTTTCGTGGATGTGCATCTGCTGAGTGGCAAGAGTGCGTCTTTGGAAGTAGAGGCGGATGCATCCATTGAGTTGTTGATGCAACGTGCCCAAAGTGCCCTGGCCACGGGTGGAGGAAGGCTGCTGAATTCTTCTGGAGAGGTGCTTGACGGAGCACAAACTGTCACAGAAGCAAAGTTGAAAAGTGGACACATGCTCACCATGCATGTGAACCAAGTCCAGCTTGCAGCTAGCAGGCACGGCGGTATCTTCTGAGGCGTTCGCCGCGCTCCTGGGTGATAAATCTGTGGTCTTCTGGGGTAGGGCCGACCATGGTGGCAACAGCAGTGCCGTTGTGGAGCAGCTACGCGATGTGCAGCAAATCCAAGCTTCGCAGGAAGCCTTCGCTGCAATTCTGCGTGATGGATTTGTGGTCATCTGGGAGAATGTCTACTTCGGCGGCGACTGCAATGCGGTGCAGGATCAGCTGCGGTGTGCAGAAGATCCAAGCTTCTGATCGAGCAATTGCTGCAATCCTGCGTGACGGATCTGTCGTCACTTGGAGTAATGCCGATGGTTTCAGCAGTGCGGTATATAGGATCAGTTGCGAGATGTGCAGCAGATCCAATCTTCCGGTGGTGCATTTGCTGCACTCCTGTGTGTTGGATCTGTAGTCACTTGGAGTTTTTTGACTGCTTCGGTGGCTGCAGCAGGCTCGTCTAACAGCTGAAGAATGTGCAGCAGATCCAAGCTTCTAATGGTGCTTTTGCTGCAATCCTGGGCGAGGATCTGTGGTCAGTGCCGACTATGGTGGCGACTGCAGTGCGGTGCAGGACTAGCTGCGAGACGTGCAGCAGATCCAAGCTTCTTACAGTGCATTTGCCACGATCCTGGGTGATGGATCTGTCGTCACCTGGAGCAACCATGGCGACAGCGGTGCCGTACAGAATCAGCTGCGAGATCTGCAACAGGCGTTGCCTAGCAAGTGAGAGGAAAGTGAGAATGCCATCCCCAGAGCCCTGTGAAAGATCAAGTCCCTGGAGCCCACAACCCTGGAAACTTTAAACCTGTAAAACCCAAAGCCCTAGAAACCCAAGCCTTAACGCATGAAAACTTGGTAAACCCCAACAGAAATGACTGTTGTGTGGGATGGAAACCGGTGGTTAACAGCTCTTCGTCTGCACCAGTCCTGGACTTTGTGGGAGTGGGTGTCGTGTGCGAGTCACGAACTTGCTGCTGCTTGATACGGGACTCTGCGATGACAGGAGTCAACCCGGGAGGGTTGATGTTACCAGGGTTTCAGGGGGTCGAAGGATGGCGAGCCCCTACAAATTCCATATTAGGGTGTTTTCTAGAGAGCAGATTGCTGGAGGGCTCCTCTTCTATTACACTAAGAACCTGCACAAAATGTAGGGTTTGGTAGGTTAGGGTAGCGCGATTGTGAAGCCTATGTATGTAGCCGTCAGTTTAGGGTTTGAAGGATTCGGGGCTTCAGAGGTTCAGGGCCTGGCGCATCTTGGGTGCAGGATTTCTGCTTGTACCTGCCATCTAAAGTAAGGTCCCCTGTTATTTTCTGCGGGCTTTGAGCGCTGCTTCCAAGTCCGTGTGGATGTACAAACCCTAAACCCTAAACCCTAAACCCGAAACCCTGGACCCGAAACCTAAACTCGAAACCCTAAGGAGAGTTTCAAACCCCCAGGCCCTGAACTGCAAAACCCGAAAGACGAAACCTTCAAGCCTAGGCCCCTAAACCCAAGACTCAAAACCCCAAAGCCCTCCACATCCCTAAGCCCTACTACCTTTTCGGAAGCCCTCCGAGACCCTAAGCCCTAAACCCGAAACCCCGAGCCACCTCCTTTGCAGGTGCGGCTGCCACCAAGCGAAAGCTCCCAGTCACGCGGTTGTTGCTTCGCCTGTACAGTCGGCCCACTGCCTGTCTCACCATACGTTTCCCATAGATGCAAAAGTGAGTGGGCATGACTTCCAGGGTATTTTTAGGGTTGCTGGTAGGCTGGAGGCTGCATTTTGGTAGTTTGTGCAGATTCTCAGCTACCGGCATTTTCGCTTCTTCTTCTTCTTCCTCTTCTTGCCGTTGTTGTGGATGCTGTTACTACAGGGGTCTTGCTCTGCTGCTGCTGCTGCTGTTGTTGCGGACTCGTGTTCGCATGTGATCTTATGGTCTTAAACGTTCCCTTGCGCGAGCCGGTTCGCGTCTAAGGCCTAGACCCCCCAAACGCTCGTCACTGGATCCGTTCGTTACGTATGAGCTGATTCGTTTGTCGACCAATGCCAAACCTCGAGCTTTGTCGTCTGAAGGCGCGTTTCCCCTTGTGAGACTCGTCGATCGCCTTTCAAAAAGAATGCGCACCCAACCTCCGGGGTCGTCGCCTCGAGGCACAGTGGAGCGCGAGCCGCGCTACGCTCTCACACATTGATCGCATTTGGAGAACCAGAGCTCGAATTTGGGCGGCATGAGACGCGTTTCCTATGAGAGGGTTGTCGGGTTCCGGACAAACAAAGCAAGATCACAAAAGCACATTTAAAAAGCATTCGGGCCCAATTGTTACACTTGTAATCCGTCCGTATCCTTCCATTATTAGCATTATTAGCAGCATTAGCGTCTAGTTAATGCTTAGAGTTTGGAGCCAAAATGCGATTAGGCAACACGTGAGCCAAAACGTTCAACTCAATCTGGTCTTTGCTCTTGCGCTCGAGAGTTCAGGGTGTAAGCCCTCGCCGAATCCCTAGTTTAAATTCGGAGACGCTTGGGTTCAGAGCGAAGGCGCGCCACAAATCTTCCAGCGTGCTTGAGCTGAGATGGGCGCACCCGTAGAGTCCAACACCTCCAACTGCATGGGTCTTCGTCTTCTTATTGGGAACTGGCCTGAGATATTCGAGCTGCCCGTAAACCCTCAAGCTCTAAAGCCTTGAAGCAGCAAAACCCCACACAAGGCCCCTCAATCCAGAAATATCAGGAGGTTTTGTACCGTGGTGGCTGGGCCCCCGGTGGTTTCATGGTGAAGCCACGCAAAGGGTCGAACATTCGAGAGTTTTGGGAAGGTAGGGGTTTGGCGCGGTTCAGATTACGGTCGGGTTCAAAGTTCCAGGTTTGGGGCTTAGAGACCAAGGATCTAGGATTGACGTTCGGAGTGTAGCGGTTCCGCATCTCCTGGTCAAAAGACGTCGCATATCGGAAGGTGGGGAAAACCGAAACTTGATTTTGACTGCCCAAGCTCTTGGGAGGAAGCTTCAGGGTGAATTTACGAGCGCTCACCTCGAAGGGCACCCAGACCCGCAACTCCACTGAAAGCCTTTGAATATCGGGCAAAATCCAGGCTCTATCCCCCAGTTGTCCAGCTTTCGTAGACCTCAAGGCCAAATCCGAAACCTAAAATCATGGCCTGTACCGTCCTTCCGAGAGCTGTGCAAGTCCGAAGTGTAGTACAGTGGCTGTCCAGGCCAAGCTTTGCTTGAAACTATGTACTGCTGTTGATTAGACACAACTGCTGCTGTGATTACTGGCAGCACTATGCTGACTATGCTTTGTAGTCTTTACATTCTAGTATAGCTGGCAAATAAGCCCTGAAGCCAGGAGGCCCCCGACCTGCAGCGCAGGCGTAGATTTTCAGCCTTTGGCCACCTCTCCCCAAGTCCTCAAAGCCTTCAAGCAACCCTCAACCTGAATCCTGAAGCATCACGTCGCAGAATTCTTTAGCAACAGCTTCACCGTGGGCGCTGCGCCGGAAGCCATTTTTGTTCCCGCGGGGGGGGGTCTTTCTTTCCGGTGGCGCAGAAGGTGCCGGGGCTGCTCCCGGGCCCTGTCCCTAAACCATCGGAGTGCAGTTTTTTGCAAAGTACTGTATTGCAGCGTATTGACAAACGAGAAGGTGGACTGACTATTGTTGAAGCTTCGCTGTTGCTCATGTTGATCCCCATCGGCAGTAGCAGTGCCGCGGAAGGATGTAGCCATCACAGAGTGCTAATCAGAATCATGATGAGGACAGAAGTCAGGGCAGTCACGGAGGAATCCGGTTTACAACAGTTCAGTTCAGGCCTCAAAGGATATACGGGTTCGAGGGTTTTTCGATTACACTTGAAGGGCTCAGGGCCGTACCCTCGGGAAGGTCATCGGATATCCCTTCGCTGAATCTTGGCAACAGCAGGTGCCGGGGCTCGTGATTATGAAGAACTCGCTTGGGGCGCTTCAAGGGAGGTCTTCGGGCCAACATTACATCGACAAGTGAGGGGTGTGTGCGGAGTCTTGAACGGTGTTTCTGGATTCTTTTCATTGCCTTCCTTCCTTCAGTCCTAAACAATGAATCCGAAACCCTAGCCCTACACCTTCAACTCCCGAATCCTAAAGCCGAAGACGTTCTGGGTTTTTGATGGAAGTTTTCGGATAGCGCCAACGTATCCTCCATTAGCATAGGATTGTCTAAGGGTTTTGCAAGTTAAGGGACACCTGATACCTTGTTCAGGGGTCCTTTTGGTAAATCGGAATCGCGTCGAGTCGGTCGTGACGTAAGCCTTTGCGCCTATTATCGATTCCTTAGATTCCTTAGTGATAATTTGTGAGTTTTCGGAGGTGTTACACGGCCCGGAATATTCTACCTGAAGCAGCCCGGCTCCTTCAAGGGATCTGCAAGCTCCTCTTCGCTTCGGGGTGCGGGATTTAAAGTTGAAGGTTTCGGATTCAGGGTTGCAGGTGTGGCTTTCGGGTTAAAGGTTTGCGATGTATAAGGCTTGGGGTTCAAGGTTCAGGACTCTTACAGGTCATACATGTGATTCGTGTGATAAGAAGTTCCAGTGATATGATTGACATGCCAGACTGTTTGAACTACCCGAACCCAAAGCCCTCAACTGCCACAGATTTTGTGGCGGCCATGGCGACTTCTTTTCCAACCAATCAAGCCATCGTCGTCGGAGGAGGATTGGGAGGCCCGTGGGATAATCCGACCCCGAAACGCTGAAGACTGGATCCTTCGACTGCTGTGTCCTGGCAGCTCTAGCTTGAAGGTGCCTTCAGCGTAGTATACTGGTCGGATGAGGAGCATACTTTTGGTTACAAAGCGGTTGTGCGTAAGAACTGCACTACAGGGTACGATGGCTGGTGGGTCCTCGATGAGCCCGCGGTGGTGGTGGCGGTTGCGGCTGTGCTTGTGGTGGTGGTGGCAATGACGGTGGTGCTTGTGCTTGTGCTTGTGGTGGTGGGTGTGGTGGTGGTTGTGTTAGTGGTGGTGATGGTGGTGGTGGTGGCGGCGGTGGTGGTGGTTGTTGTTGTTGTGGGTGGTGACGGTGGCGGTCGCGTATCTGTGTTGTCCCCGGCCATCATTGTCATGATCATGAACCATGATGATCATTGTCACCAGCCGCTACAGCAACATTGGAATTAATACTGAAGGGACAAACGACAAAGCCATGTTCGTGGTTGGCAGATGGTAGCAGTGTACAATTTCTGTATCGCCTCCCTTTGGGCAGGAATGTCCGCAGCCAACACTGTGGTTGAGCATGGCGGTCGCGTGGTACTGCTGGCCAGGGACTCGGCAAGACCACACTGAATCCCAGGTCCCAAAGCCTACCGTAGCGGGTCATACCCGGAGCTCATGTCGCGTACCCGCAACTGTCCAATCCACCTAAATCCAAAACACCACGCAATCCAAGCTGAAATCGCATCCTGAATCCTCACCTCAGACGTTCGCTACAAGGTGTTCTCATGTACTTCTATAGTCGTCCGATAGTTCTGAGCAACTCACTGGCAGAAAACGATGGTGACCAATGATTTTGAAACTTAAGAAGCTTGGTGTTTACGAGTAGTCCATCACCTGTTGGATCTGCCATTCCCGTTTGGTTTCATGTTTCAGCTAATTGGGTAGTGTAGAATTTGTCTTTCTGAGCAGTTGAATCCGTGCCGATGTGAGACCCGGAACCCTGACATCCAAATCTTGAGTGCTCAAGCACTCCTAGTTCGAGCCCTGGGCCAGCGAATCGGCAAAATGCAACGCTTCCTTTTCAACTTGAAGTTGATTCTGTCCGCACAATGGAGGACAAGTCGTCCTTCTGCGGCGGCAACAGCACCAAAGCGACCTCCGGCATTAACGGCGCAGGCCGGTCTGCGGGCTTTCTTTGGTCAATGGCCCACAGCCCAACGACCGAAGCCCCAAGGCCATGAAAAGCGCCAGCGCAGAGTCGAGGTCTTCGGTTCATGGTATCGACACCCCCGCAGTTCGTTTAGGGTTTCGGGTCTGTGGGATCCAAAGTGGTTCAATGATGAATTAGCCTTCGGATTGAAGCTCAGACCTTTTGTCAATCTCGGGCCGAGGGTGTAGGTGGGAAGCTTCAGGGTGGTTAAGAGAGCTTTTGGGGTTTTCCGTTTCAGGTTGGTAGGGCGACAGTTCCAGGTGCAGAGTTCTGAGTACGTACTTCGAAGCCATCGAAACCTCCGTGCAAAGGCCTCCTTCAGAAGATCTTAAAGGCGCTTGAGTGTTGACCTCGAAGTCTCATGCACTGAAGTGCAGAGGCACCAAGACACAGAAAGCCAAGGGAATCCCAGACAATGCTGAGATCTTCACTCAGGACCGCATGTTGCAGGTCTGTTTTCGGAGACATTCTTGAACAGAGACTCGTGCTAGGACATATTGGCCGGGTTCCCATCAGGGTACCTACGACCTACGATCAAGGTACCTACGATGATTAACGGCTTAGTACAGCAAGCACGCCAGGGGGACCATTGGACCATTAAAACCGGGATACTGGAGTCTCGATCTCACGAGGACACGCTCAAAGGTGGAGCGAAGAAGCCGGAGCTCGCCAAGCTCTTTACTTAGTTTGGGGTTTAGGGTTGAGCGTGGACGGTGTAGGGTTTAGGGTCTGAGGTTCGGCCTAGGGCGAAGTGGCGGAGAGGGTTGGTTTCATGGGTTTGTGGCGCAGCTGGAGTCACTAGAGCGAGTGGTGACCCTGCTAGATCCGCTTAGCTCTGCGTGTGTAAGATCGTCCAAAGCCTTAAAGACGAAACCAACAACAGTCCACCAACTAGAACTCCAAGGTAGAAGAGCTATAAACCCGACGCCCCAAAGCCCAAACCTCAAGTCCGAAACCCAAACCTTCGACCTTAAAATTTTTTTGGTGGGTTCCGGGCTCCTTTGCTGCGGAATATGGGCCTCCAGGTTCTGGCGTCCTGTACAGCTAGTCAGGTTATTCTTGAAGGTTTCAAGCATGTCGGGGCTTCGGGTCCTGAGCTTAAACCCCTGCCACCTCCCCATGGAATCCCTGGAGACCGAATCGTGCAAGTCAGTCCCGAAGATCAAACTGCAAGCGTAGCTGTCAGCCCTTGGGCCCTTGGGGGGGCCCCTCATGCAGCAACATCGGCTTCCTGCTATCACAAGAGCTTTTCTTGCGTCCTTTACTCATTTACTCCGAGGCTCTTGTGCGTGAACAGCGCGGATGATGTAGATGCCTGTCAGCAATTCAAACCCCAAACCTGAAGAACCGAAAGCGCCCAAAACCAAAACAGCATGTGTTCAGAGTCTTACATCTCAACACTTCTTTAACGCTTGAACCCAAAGTCTCTGCACAAACAACAGATTTTCGGGGGTGCACGGTGTGCGGAGTGATGTTCCGGGTTAAGTTTGGGGTTTTGGACTTCGAGTGTTCAGAGCCTTCAGGGTGGTTTAGGGTGTGGGTTTGTGGGCTTTGGGCAGTGGGATGTTTGCTTCGGGGCAGGGGTGATAGAGGTTGCGAGCTTGAGTCTGCTTTGCCACCGTGAGTGGTCACGTGAGCCTTAAGCAAAGTGCAAGTTGGCCACGATCCAAGAAGCCCCCGAAGCAATCAGCCCAAGCTGTGAACTCTGTGAGCCAGCGAACCGCTCTGAGCCTCAGCCCTCCCGCCAGAGCACGCCGAGGTGAGGAATTTCAAGCCTAGCGGCCTAGACCCGAGATCCCTAAACCAGGAGTTGAAGAGTGGTTGCAGGTTGCACCATGCGTGGGAACTCGAAGTTAAAGTCCCTAAAATTACGCACCAAGGCTCCAAAAGGACCCCTCTTATAGTCCGAAGGCTTAAAATCCCTCTTGCCTAGGACTGGCTGGTGGACAAGTTCAACTTGGACCTTTCCCTCGTCGCCCGGCTGGGTGGCCACTCGCAGCCCCGCACGCACCGCGGGAAGGACGGTTGGGTTCCTTGGAGTCTCTTTTCTTCTAGGGCTTCTCGAAGGAAGCTTCAGGGTTTGTGTTTCAAGTTTTGGGTTTAATGTGCACTTGGATTTGGGAAACAGGTTGGAGCTTTTTAGTTGATTGGCCTACAGAAGTCCAGCTCATAATGCAAATGTCGCTTGAATGTCTCAACCAAGATGCAATGTCAAGATCTTGTGGCTTTGCAGAGTTTCGTTGCTGAGGTGCAAAGTGGCCTTTCTGGGATGGTTCCGATTCAGGGTTCAGGTTTTCCTGGCTTTTGGCGCTTCAGGGTTTGGTCTGGGCCATGCTGTTTCCGATCTATGAGGGATGCCCTAGGTAACGCACATAGTCCTTCCACAAGATAGGCGAGAAGCTCCGAAAGTATAGGGTCATCCAGTAACTTGATCTCCCTGCCTGAATTGCTAATAGTTTTCCCTTCAACTGCCGTAGACCTTCCATGATATCAGCGTCTAAGTCATTCGTAGTCTATCCGCAAGAGCCAGTCCCAAAGTCCAAACCCCCGGAAACTCACTTCCATTGCCGACCCCAAGCATCAATTTGGGATTTTCCTGGACAGCGCGGCGATATGAGGAGCGCTTCCCTGGTATGACCATCACTTACGCCCTGATCCAGATGCTGGAGAAGGCATTGGGATTTGGGGCATAGCCCAGATTCAGTTTTCTGGGTTTGCGTAGTTGTGCGCAATCACAGCGTTTCTTGCCTTCGTAGCATCGGCAAGTGTCTGAGGGCCCAAGCAGATCACGCAGGCACTGAGGATCAGGGCTTAAAGTTCTTGGTTAAGAACTTGTGACTCAAGGCTTTTAGGGAGAGCTGCGTTTGTGCTGCAGGTTGCTGAGAAGACGGACCTGGCTCGCATCATCACGAAGGCCAAGGTCTTCAAGCTCGTGACAGACAAGAACGCCTGCGTGGGCTGCGTCTACGAGAAGGGCGGCCAGAACTTCCAGGAGTTCGGCCCCGTGATCCTGGCGTCNATCATCACGAAGGCCAAGGTCTTCAAGCTCGTGACAGACAAGAACGCCTGCGTGGGCTGCGTCTACGAGAAGGGCGGCCAGAACTTCCAGGAGTTCGGCCCCGTGATCCTGGCGTCAGGAGGGGCACAAGACTTGAATGAATCACATGCAAGTCAAGTTGCCTCGGGCATCAACTTGCACTCTGCGACTCATGCTGCAGGTGGCTTCGGCGCCGACTTCACCCAGAACTCCCTGCTGGCCAAGTACCGCCCCGACCTTCTGCACCTGCCCACCACCAACGGCGAGCACTGCACGGGCGATGGCATCAAGATGGGCGAGGCGCCGCCCAATCCCACCATGCAGTCGCTGCACCCTGTCTTGCCGCCAGTCGCACGCAGCNTCCCAAACACAGACTCCACATTCCTCTCATCTCTCAACCTACACTATAGAAGCTCGAAGCCCGAACGCCTTCTTGCAGGCCCTCCGCGGCGTGGGCGGCATCATCCTGAATGCCGAGGGTCAGCGCTTCTGCAACGAGCTGGGCCGCAGGGGACTCATGCAGAGCGTCAGAGTCCGTCGGAGTGTTTTCTTCGTGTTTCTTTGCAAAAAAAGGCCGCGACTACGTCACGGGCGAGATGTGGAAGAGCAAGCCACCATTCAGGTGCCTTGCAGCCCGCTTGTGCGNGTCAGAGTCCGTCGGAGTGTTTTCTTCGTGTTTCTTTGCAAAAAAAGGCCGCGACTACGTCACGGGCGAGATGTGGAAGAGCAAGCCACCATTCAGGTGCCTTGCAGCCCGCTTGTGCGAAATCGGACGCTTACACCTTTTCCTCATCCGTCCTCTCTCTTTCTCCTGTCCTTGCTTGCTAACCGTTGAATGCTCACGCACAGCGTTTCTCTTGGGCAGGCTCTGCCTCAACAAGGCAGCCTCCGATGAGATCATTTGGCACTGCAAGCCGCGTACTGAGCAAACCGTGTCCACAGCGCCGACCGATCCGTATTCGAGACTTGGCGGTGCAGCATGCGAGGCACTACACTGGGCGCGGCGTGGGGAGCACAGTCGGCTAAATCGTGTGCTGCCGTTCTCGAGCATGCTGCGTGCAAGCTCAAGGTCATGAAGTACTACAGCAGCGGTGCGGACTTGGCGAAGGACATGGGCGTCCCCTTGTCCGTGATCGAGAAGGCCCACGAGGACCACTTCCAGGCAGCCAAGAAGACGGAGACGCACCCGGACGACGGCCCCTACCCGGCCTATCCGTCTGGCAAGTGCTGGGACGAGGCAACGTATCGCAACTTCAGCTGAGAGCAGCGCACTAGTCACCGGACTTTGGACTANACGGAGACGCACCCGGACGACGGCCCCTACCCGGCCTATCCGTCTGGCAAGTGCTGGGACGAGGCAACGTATCGCAACTTCAGCTGAGAGCAGCGCACTAGTCACCGGACTTTGGACTACTGTAGTGACTAGACTCTAGACTGCACTTAACGCCGTGCCAGGCCAGTGGCAAGACGGGCAGTGGCAAGAAGTTCTTCCACAACATCATCCCTGGCGATGCCGTGAAGAACGAGCCCTTCTATGTTGCCATCATCACACCCGTGATCCACTACTGCATGGGCGGCCTCCTCATTGACACCGACTCTGCATGCATCGGCTCCAACAACCTGCCAGTGCCGGGCTTATACGCTGCTGGCGAGGTGGCGGGCGGCGTGCACGGCAACAACCGCTTGGGAGGGAACTCCCTGCTGGACTGCGTGGTGTTCGGCCGCGTGGCCGGTAAGGCTGCCGCCAAGTACATGTTGGGCGCCGACATGAAGGANAACCGCTTGGGAGGGAACTCCCTGCTGGACTGCGTGGTGTTCGGCCGCGTGGCCGGTAAGGCTGCCGCCAAGTACATGTTGGGCGCCGACATGAAGGATGTGGACCTGATGCAGATCACTGGCGGAGGGCTGTCTGGAGCAGTGCAAAGCTCCAAGCTGGCTGGCGGCTCCTACGAGGACAAGATGAACTCTGCTGCACCTGCGGCCGCTGCAGCACCGATGGCAAACGGAGGTGGCGGTGGCGGCGGCATGACCCTGGCAGACGTCGCGAAGCACAACACCAAGACAGACTGCTGGGTGGTGGTCGATGGCCAGGTGCTTGATGTCACCAGCTTCTTGTCGGAGCACCCCGGCGGCGAGCTGGCTATCCTCACCTTCGCCGGAAAGGATGCCACCGAGGAGTTCAACATGATGCTTGGCTGCAAACAGCTAATATGCATACTGTGTGCAAGCAGTCATGTTGAACTGTAGGATCCACCCTCCGGATGTGATTGGCAAGTATGCTCCTGACTCCGTCATTGGTATGATCGGTGGTGGTGGCGGCGGCGGGGGTGGCGCAGTTGCTGCTGCCGGTGGAGGTGGCGGCGGCGGTGGCGGCATCCCCATGACCGAGGTGGCCAAGCACAACACCAAGACGGACTGCTGGGTGGTGGTCGACGGTCAGGTCCTGGACGTCACCAGCTTCTTGTCGGAGCACCCCGGTGGCGAGCTGGCCATCCTCACCTTCGCCGGAAANCGGAAAGGACGCCACTGAGGAGTTCAACATGCCCCTCGGCTCTGAAATCGAGCGTCGACGAGGTGAAGAAGTCAGTTTGTAGGATTGCATGTCTCCATGTTGCTGAGGATCCATCCCCCGGATGTCATCGGCAAGTACGCCCCTGACTCTGTGATCGGTGCCGTCGGCTCCGGCGTGGCAGCTGCCGCCAGCGCTGCTCCCAAGGCTGGTGGCGGCGGGCCCATCAGGACCGTGGAAGGCCCTTAAACTTCCTGAACCCTTAAAACCCAAAGCCGAAAATCAACTTTCCTGCAGTTCTCATTTCAGGAAGGACACCGGCAGCAAGCTCGGCAACCACGCGGCTTGGGGTCACCTGGACGGGGCACCCAACTGGCGAGTGGACCTCGACGAGAACCCAGGCACAGCTGCGTACCCAGATGCAAGCATGATGCTTGAAATGCAGACATTGCAGACAACCGTGACTAGAAAGTCGTAGTCGTACAGCCAAGTCGTCGTCCCCTTGCCTGTTGGGCTGTCCGTGAATGTTGTGCTCTTCGGCTGGTGCAGGTGTCCTCCTGATCAACGTCAAGTCCTACTTCAACGCCACTTGGTTCCTGCTGCTTTCGGTGCTGTACGCACCACAGCTGCATTGGCGTGAAGTATGAAGCGTTTTGCTCGCCTGAAAGACAGGACTGTATTGTGCTACGAGTGCCACCATCTTAGGAAGTGTGCGCCACCATCTTCTCTGCAAAGAACATCAAGATCTCCAACGACCGCNAGTATGAAGCGTTTTGCTCGCCTGAAAGACAGGACTGTATTGTGCTACGAGTGCCACCATCTTAGGAAGTGTGCGCCACCATCTTCTCTGCAAAGAACATCAAGATCTCCAACGACCGCCTGGGTCTGACCCGAAGTGCCATCTTGCTGATTCTCTTCATCGTCATCCACGCGGTGGGTAACCTCCACGTCTTCAAAGGCCGGGTATCGTAGCTGTTGCTGTAGGTTCTGCGTTGATGCTTGATGATGGCTCTTGGAAGAAGACAGGTCCTGATGACTTCAATGGCTACGGCTACTTCTATGTACGCCTCTACTGGACGGGCTTTGGCCTGCCAGCCAACATCGTCGAGGAGTACATCCTCCTGTCGGTGCTGCTCCACGTCTTCGTGGGCCTGAAGCGAACATGGGACATGAAGCTCGCTTTNCTGGACGGGCTTTGGCCTGCCAGCCAACATCGTCGAGGAGTACATCCTCCTGTCGGTGCTGCTCCACGTCTTCGTGGGCCTGAAGCGAACATGGGACATGAAGCTCGCTTTGGTGCAGAGCCAGGGCATCAACGTCCTGAATTTGGCCATCTCCGGCTTGATGCTCCTGACCTTCATGACCATCCACCTCTTCCAGTTCCGCTTCGGCGACACCGACCAGTTCGGCCCCTACTACATNACATCCGGCCGCCTCCGTACCTCATCAACTTCTGGGGCATCTCCTCCCTGAACCTCTTCTGGACCTCCGACGCCAGCGTGGAGAAGGTCGGCGTGCGCGACATCTACGTGCCAGCCTTAGAGCGCTCCGCTACACAAAACCTGAAAAGCTTGCATGCTAAAATGAAATCGTCCGTTGTCTTAGGCTTTGGAGTTCCAGATCTTTAAGAACCCGCTCTGGTCCTTCTTTTACATCTTCTCCGTCTTCATCTTCATGTACCATGCCTGCATCGGCTGGAAGAAGGTGGACGTTGGTCGAAAGCACTCAAACCTCGAAGACTAATCGAAAAACACGGACACCAGAAGCCTGGGTTAACTGCGGACATGGCACTTCAAGCCCGTCCGCCCGGGGCCCCCGGCAGGTGACGCCCGTGCTGGGCATTCCCAGGGGTCATATCTGGCGAGTGGAGCTGATCGGCTACGGCATCATGCGGCTCGGGTGTCAAGAGATGTTGCGAAGAGAGGTCCCAAATCTTCCAGGATGGAAAATAAAAAGCCCCTGCGCCCTTGAGCTCAAGACCTTCAGCCCCCTAAACCGAACACTGTACCTTCAAACGAGGATGGAATGCTTAAATCACAGAATCCTTGAAGCCTCAAGCCCAGGATCGTCATGGGCCTGGTCTACATCTCCTTCCCCCTCTATGTCATGAGCACCCAGCCGTTTGGAGGCGGCGGAGCGCTTGTGGAAGCTAATCGTTAAACCCCTAGAGGCGGAAGAGCCCTAAAGCCCGGGCAAGGCTGTTTACGTTTAAGATGTTGAGGCTATGCGGGTGGTGTATGCAAGGGAGTCGCCGCGTGGCTTTATCAGGCAACTCAACAGGTGGGATGAAGGCAAGTATAGAGGATTTGCGAGGGCCGAGGAGTCTAGCACCACGCCCAGATGTTCCAACCCGTGAGCTCTAAGCCCTGCATCCTACACTTTAAGCCTAGACCCGAAGGGAGACGGCAGTCTACACCAGATACCCGTTCGCCAGGCTACGAGTCGAGCATCCAGATCCCGGGACGTGTGGAGTGAGCCCAGGCCGGGCCGGGATTGCGTGATCGGAGGTGTCCCTAATCTGAGCCTTAGCCCTTAAAGCCCACCCAAGCCGCAAAACCCTGAAGTCCCCGCAAGTCGTATACAATCTTCAAAAAGCTCCGAACAGACCGCGCGACCAGTCAGCCGAAGGTGGTGCCTGCGGCGCGGCGCGCAGTCGGCGTGTAGCCAAGCTCTGTTCGCGGTTCAAGCGACCCAGGAGGCCGCGTTCGGTGTTGGATTGTCTTTGGGGCCATAGAGCTACACTGTAGGGGTTCCTAAAGTTTTTTTGTTTCTCTGGTTGCTGGATTTGTCTGTGGGGTTTCTGGTTTTTGTTTGTGGTCTTGGGGTAGGGTTTCGGGTTTGGATTGTTTTAGCTTGAGATGATAATTGGCCAACGTCCATTTCGATTTTCTGTAATTCGGGGTCCGGCGGCCAAAGGACGGAGGTGATGCCAATCAATCGGTGCTGAAACTACCTGAACCGTCGGCCCTGGACAACGACACCTCAGCCTCAGATCCGAACCCTCAATGACATACAAAGATCATACCCGACAGCCCTGCAAACGGCCGAAGCTTAGAAGCACTTCCGCGGGTCGTGCAAAACCCCAGACTGCCAGGCTGGATTGCAAGGTACAGCCTGAGGCTGTGGGAGCTTCAGACCCTGGGAAAAATGAAAAGAGTCAAGCTCTAACGGCTGTGCTAAGGGCCCGCGCCGGCCACAACAAACCCAAAGCCGCGAACCAACAGCCTCACATCTGAAGAATTCCTAGAAACCTAAGCGCAGGGCGCCCGTCCTGGCAGCCATGAGAAACTAGGACTCTGAATTATGCCGGTGAGGGTGTTCTGGAGATTTTAGCAGCTTCGTGCAGGTGTTGCAGGTTTCGAGGCTTCTGGCGTCGGATTTAGAGTTGAGGGTTCGGGATTGCAGGTTAACGTGAGCTCCCTGTCATATAGGAGTCCGGATTGAAATTGAAGCTAAGTTTGTTGCGGGTCTTTGGGGTATAGAGACAAGTGAGAGGGTCTCGGCCCGACCCTCAACGTGAACCTACAGCTTTAAACAACCTAAAGTCTCAGCCTTAAACTAGACTCTAGACTTTGAGTGCCTAAACCTGCAACAAAGCATCACGAGCGCCATGAATTCTAAGCTCCACGTTTGGAAAACGGCAGAAGACAGAGGTTCACCTCACCGGCCGAGGCAACTAGCCAAAAGCTTTCCCCGTTTTAAGAGATGTTTGTGTGGCACAGGAGCTCCGGTTCTCCCAAACATCACCCAGCCCCGACGCCTAAACCTCAAAGCCTGAACCTCCAGCACATCTTGTGAGAACTCGAGCATGCTTTGACTTCCTGGACCACAAGGGTTCCAAAGTGCAAGCCGGTGGCAAAATGAGTGTGCCCCCTGCCAGTATCAGAAGGTCGAGATTGCTACCATTACCAATCGACCACACCTGCTATGGTTTCAGAAATCGTTGTTGAGGCGCGTGCTAGAGTCTGCTAGAGGGGAATCTGGCAAAGACCATAGTTGCTCAACCTGAAACGCGGAGTTCCCCAACTCCTCAAAAGGCCCGCTAGAGCCACTTGGCATTTGTGAGTTTCAGAAAGGGCATCTATGAGTTGCAGAAAGTATGGGGCGCGAGCCCTAAATAATAGGATCCCCTCGACATCAGCAACGCTGTACCGTCAAAGCTTGATTCAATGCCTGAGCCTTATTCCACCACTGGCTACTTCAGAACTTTTTAGCTAAATCCTAAACCCTTGTAACTTCTAATGCTATATGATGATGCAGCGGTTCGCGGGTTGGAGCTCCGAATTCCGCAGCCGTGGGCCCATCCTGGTTCCGTTTAGCGGGGAGCATTTCAAGCGCCCGGGGGGAGACTCCGCTGATCAGAGGTTTGAGATGGTTCAGATGGGCTTCAGTTTGAGGGCTTGAGATGGCTGTGGGATTTGGTTCCCCATGCCCTGAACCCGAAACGAGATTCGGATCCTCCAGCCCAGAAGCGAGATGACTTCCCTTCGCTGAACGAAGCACCGATATTCACGCTTTTGTTTTCTGGCTTTCAAGAGAATGTACTCGAACCTTAGACCCTTGAAGCCTAAACTGCAAATCCTAATACAAACCCCCATTCTTTCCTACGCAGATCGTTTCTCTCTTCCTCAGCGAGGGGTGTGGACCACAAAGCTCGTGATTCTCGAACCTGAGTATTTTAGGCAGAGTCCAAACCGTAATGCTGAACCTTGACTTCTGGAAGAGGCCTCGCAAGAACCACCGAAGAGCACCAGAGCCCAAAGGTGCAAGGACGTCATTACTCCATTCCCGAAGCCCCTGAAGACCAAGCAAAACCCCTTAAACGCCGTCGCCTCTTTTCTGAGCCAGGCTTTTTTTGCCACCATGGCGTGTTCGTTCCCAACGAACCAGGCAATCGTGGTCGGCGGCGGCCTAGGAGGCCCAAAGGGTGATTCTTAAGGCCCCGTCGTGGATTTGGATTCAGGGTTCAGGAGTCGGAAATCCGTTGTGGATGGGATGGTAGGTGGGGAGTGCTCCACCCCAAGGGCATTCAGACTCTACGGATTGTTTGGGAGCGAGGATTACGAGTTTAGCCATGAGTATGGAATACGTAAATCAAGGTTCAGAGCTTCGCCTTCCCGGCTTCTGAGGGTTTTCCCTTACAGTGCGGATTGGTCTTTGGAGGGGCACTCCAGAGACCGCATGAGGTGCGCGGATTGGAGTGGATTCAGAGCTAGCATGGCAGAGCCGTCGAAGTCCCTGTGCGAACATCATCGCATCCAAACGTGTTCACCAAGACGCCCTGTGCTTCGGGTTGGGCTTTGGGGTTTTGGAGGCGGCTTCGAGGCTTTGGGCTCCGGGGCTTGTCGATCAAAAAGCAAACAAAGCAAAACAAGACACTTCTCAGCAAGTCATATACATCGCGCAAGGCTTTCAGACCAGCAACACTCACAGGTGACTCGCACTTAGTTGGTCCAGGTGACAGGTTGGGTGACTATCGTGGAGGAAACCGGCAACAAACAACTTCTACAGTCAAGACTTGAGGCATCACACCTTCTGCAGCTATTCTCGGCAGCAAGTGCCCTGAAGAATCCCTAATCAAACTGGATTCGCTGAGTGTCCAAAATTTTGCCAGGTCTTGTTGCTCCAAGCATTGTAATTGTTAGATCTGTTCTTGCTATTGCTGTTATTTTTGCTAATCTCGCAGCCAGTGTTCGCACTGCTCTGAGTCTGCGTTTCTTGTGGTAAAGTTTGTGATGAGGAGCCTTTGTTGCAGGGTTTTTTGATTCAAAAGAGCTGGAACAGTGTGTTGTGTTTTCAGGGTTCGGGGGTTTAGGGGCTTAGGGCTGCAGCCGAAGTGGCAATCCTGGCAGAGTCTGCTTGGTGTCCGAGCACCCCCCAAAGCTTCTCATCCCCTGGAGGAATGTCTGCCGCGAACACCGTGGTGGAGCATGGTGGACGTGTTGTGTTGCTGGCTTCTTGGCATGCTTCAAAATTTAGTTTTTCGGACTTCATCAGTTTAGGCTGTGTTCATGAAACCCCCGCACGCTGCACGTAGACCTTCGTTGAACCCTTGCGAACATACTTGTCCTGACCCTGATTGAGCATGCTAAGCAAAGTCCCATTGTAACCTTTATACAACTCCGTCAACCTCCACGAGCAACCACTCATTGAAAGGATCCCGAAATGAGAGATCCCTGGGTTTCGGAAGCCCTCACCTCATCGGTTGAAGAGCTTCGGGCTTTCGGGCTGTCTTGAGCGAGATTTGGGTTGTTTGGGGCTTTCGGAAGTTGGGTTTTGGGGGGATTTATGTCTGTCTGCCTTTGTTGGCCTTCAGAGGTCTTCGACCTCCTTCTGATGCAGACCCTGCGCTAAACCTCCAATCCTAAATCACACACTTAAAACTCCAAAGCCACAAAAAACTCTAAACTGACGGAACTGGAACTCCACACCCTGAACTCCAACCCTAAACTTGCCCTAAATGCGCCGAAACTTCTTCAAGCCCTAGACGCCCTTATCGAGGCCTTACACTATTCTACTCTGAAGCCTCAAGGACAAGTCGTCCTTTTGTGGTGGCAACAGCACGAAAGCCACCTCCGGCATCAACGGGGCAGGTTCCGACTTTGGGTAAAAACATGAACTCCAGATCTGGGCACGTAGTACGTAGGTTTTCATCGGGGTTATGAGTTTGAAGGGTCTGAGGGCAGAGGACTGGAGCGCTCGTTGCAAGATTCGGAGACTTGGTACCTAGGTTACAAGCAAAGTCTATTAAACACGATAACACCCGAGTAGGGTGTAAAAGTGCGCGAATTAATCAGTGCTATCCCAAAATAGGATCATGGACAACGAGACCTTCCGCAACAGATGTAATAATGCTTGCCACTTGCCTTTGCCATCATCTTGTGCGCCGGGGCTTGAAGGGACCTCTGATAGCTGGTCTACGTTTTGCCCGGGCCTGCTGACGTAACAGTGTCAACAGCAGCAGAGCAGGGGCTTCGTATGTAGTGGCCACACCGTGGCAAATGCAAACATGAGTCTGGCGTGGCAGCAACAGCGACCGGGGGAGCTGAGAATCATGAGCATCAGGCGCACCAAGAGGCCCCAAAAAGAAGCCGAGCATCGTGAGCATCAGCTGCGGCAGGCACAGCCGTCACAGCAGCACGGGGCATCAGCCGTACAAACAGACACCAAAACAAGCCGAGCATCATGAGCATCAGCCGCAGCAGGTATACCGGCCGCGGCACCTCCCAAGCCGAGAATCAGGAGCATCAGGCGGCCCAAGAAGCAGCCACCGCAGGTACAGCCGTCGCAGCAGCACGGGACATCAGCCGCACAAGCAGACACCAAAAGAAGCCGAGCATCATGAGCATCAGCCGCGGCAGTTGCCACCCGAGGTAGAGCCGTCCTGAGCCAAGCCTAAACCCCACCATCCCGGAACCCAAAAGCCTTGGATCCAGGAAGGGCTTCGGTCCAGCTGCTTCGGACTTGGCATTGTCAAAGCCGTAGGGTGAAGGGGTTTGGGCTTTAGAGCTTACGCTTTTGGGCCGCCGCCGGGTTGAACCCATATTTACGGTTTCTCCAGCGGTCTCATGGGAGGCACCAAGACTCAGAAGGCCAAAGGCATCCCAGACAACGCCGACATCTTCACGCAGGCCTCCGACCTCAGCAGATGCATCGTGGGAAGAAGTCCAATCCTCAGCGTCATCTTACTGTAGACACTTCACATCCATGGTTTGCGTCCGGTGCTAAGAAGTGTAGCTACCCACATACGAGCTCGTCCTGTGCAGCAGTGAGTCCGAAAGCAATGGCAGTAGTGGTATCTGGTTCTGAAAGCGAGGATAGTTGTTGGGTAAACACCAATACCCCCCCCAAATTTGACCATTATAGGGGTTGGTGTCATAAGCTCTCCTTGGAAAATCCCCCTCCAAAGACCACACACAGAACCAAAAGATCTCGCCGACTCCTGCCCAAAAACTCAGCCCCGAAATCGTGCACCCTAAAATAATCTACATCTGAAACTCTTAATCCGAGCCGCATAAGTCTGCACAGGACACCCTCAAGGGCGGCGCGAAGAAGCCGGAGCTCGCCAAGTGAGACACTCAGAAAAGCAAGGCTCCCTTCATCCCGAACAAAGAATCCGGAGCCCCGAGACCGAGACCAAGCTTCGTCGTCTCAGACTTCCGCCTTACACCTATCAAGGTTCGGGCATTCAGAAGGAACCGAAGGAACTTTTGGACCAGAAGAGCACATCAACATGAACATTTGAAACCTCTCCACGCCCGCCGTCCTCTGCTTTCCGAATCTTCGTAGGTTTAGGTGCTTTTTCTCGGGCTCCTTGACCGAATCGTGGCTCAGGCTGCTTTGTGACAACAGCGCTGCTGATGTGGATGCTTGGATGACCTAAGGTTTAGGGTCTCGATTCAGTTCGTAGGGCTTGGGATTTAAATGCGTCTCGGGTTGAAGACCCACATCGCACGTCCCCATCCTGAAGTTACACCAACATCAACTTCAAGCCTTAAGCCCCGGAAATCCTAAGAAGCCACCGTCAGCTTGAACCTAAATCCAAAACCCTAACCCACCTCCAGATGAATTTGGGCGTTAGCGCCAGCCCTTGGCATGCATCGGGCTGAAAGTTTTCGCAGGCCCAAAGATGCAAACGTCTAGTCAGTGGGCGCTTGCTTTCTTAGGAGCCACGGCTCCAAACAAATCAAACCCCAAAGGCCAACTACTCTTTCACACCCCCAAAGAGAGCCGTGGTACAATGTGCCTTGTTCGATGAGACTGAAGCCCCAAAGCCAACATTCCAGAACTCCTACAGACTACACTGACTACACCTCGACAAAAGCCCAGAGCCTAGGAGCCCTCGAGCCCTCGAACCTTCCAAGCCCTGAAACGGGGCCGCCTCCTTGAGAGCCTAGGACTGGTTGGTGGAGAAGTTCAACCTCGACCTCTCTCTCGTGGCGCGCCCCCTGGCCGGAGGACTGCTGACCTACGACTCGGTGGCTGTGAGTGGCTGTGAGGTTTGCTCGTGTTTACGAGCTTAGGGGGTTGGGGTTTAGGGGGGATTTCGGGGTAAGGGCCGAGATCAGACGGACGTGTCGGAAAGCACTCTTGAGAGCTTCGTTCGGGATCTGGGTGAGGCGTGTCTGTGAGGATGTGGCGGTTTAGTTTCCACTGGCCTACTGGGTCGGAGACGGAGAGGAAGGACTCGAGGCTTGAATCTGAAGGCTTTCTGGCTGTGGGTTGCCAAGGCTACAGCAGAGCCTACCCGTGCACAGAACCTCAGAATTGAAACTCGAACCC
Source organism: Symbiodinium sp. clade A Y106 (assembly GCA_003297005.1). NCBI lineage: Eukaryota > Dinophyceae > Suessiales > Symbiodiniaceae > Symbiodinium > Symbiodinium sp. clade A. Next base: position 36,659 of record BGNK01001312.1, on the reverse strand, counting down.
CGGAAAATTTGAAGTTGAGTGTTAGGGTCCCGTTTCTGTTTCTGCAGATTCTTCCGACTTCCAAGGTTTGGGCGGCCACTCGCAGCCACGGACGCACCGAGGAAAGGAGCGCTTCCCGGGCATCTGGGCTCTGAAGTTTGACATATTAGGCCTCCTGAAGAACTCCTAGTGAAACCCCACTCAGTAATTTAAATGTATGATCCATAGAGAACCTCAATCCTCAGGCTTCTTTGCTGGGATCTGCTCCAGGGCTGGACCGGGCTTGGAGGTTGACGTTTTTTCCGGTTGAGGAGTGGAGGAGTGATAAAAGGGCTTGCAGGATAAGGGCCAGGCTGGCTAGGGAATACTGTTTCGAGACTGAGGGCTTCATTTTGGTATCGTCGGGGTTGAGGGATTTCTGGCTTCAGATCTCATGCAGGGCATGGGCTTCACGGCTTTATGCAGGTCCAGGCCTAGGATGGGAAATTTCGGAAGTTTCACGTTGGTTTCGGTTGCTGGGCTTCCTACAATGCTTGAACAGTGATTGCTAGCTGGATTAACTCAGGGTCAGTGCCTGTGCATGTGGGGCACGGTGTTCGAAGACTTTCTAGTCTTACTTAGTCACTGTCGGTTGCCAGTACGTTTTTCTGAGTCATTTGCAGCTTCAGGGCTTCGGTTTGAGAGAGATCACGGGCACTAAGGCCGCACGAGAGGTGAAGCCGCTTTCCGGGTTGGACGAACCCTAAACCGTATGTGCCGAGCTTTCGCACGCACCCGACCGACCCCGCTTTGAGGCCCATGTACATCTCCCAGTCCTACACCGCATCAGATCTAGAAAGGTAGTCCTCCAGGAAGCAGACGGCCCTGCGTGACACCAAAAATCTCACACCTGGGACCCCAGACCCTGACCTGGAATCCTACATAAGCCATATGCCATAAGCCTAGACCCTCCTCCCCTAAACTTGTTCTCTCAGCCCTGAATCAGATTGGTTGAGGATTCGATTGTACGTCTGGGGTGAGGGTTCGGGAATCAAAGTTGAGGCTCAGTTCGTAATCCGTAGATTCCCACAGATCGCAAACTTGTAGCCTTACGAGCACCGTCAATGCCTCTGCCCTGCTGATTCGCATCCTTGCCCCCTCGATCTTTGACACCGGACCCTGGATTAGGTCATTAGTTTTGAAGTTTCGGACTCTGCACGGGTCTAAGCCTCCGACCCTGTAGCGCAAGCCCGGAGATGTGCTAATGCTAAAGCTAAAGCTCAGGCATGACCATCACGTATGCCTTGATCCAGATGTTAGAGAAGGTCGGAGCTTTGGGGGCTTGGGGGGATCCGGCCTGGGCTCTTGGCAGGTTGCGGAGAAGACGGACCTGGCGCGCATCATCACGAAGGCCAAGGTCTTCAAGCTCGTGACAGACAAGAACGCCTGCGTGGGCTGCGTCTACGAGAAGGGCGGCCAGAACTTCCAGGAGTTCGGCCCCGTGATCCTGGCGTCNCAAGACTTGTATGAATCGCGTGCCAGTCTAGTTGCCGTCGGCGATTCACGCTGCAGGTGGCTTCGGCGCGGACTTCACCCAGAACTCCCTGCTGGCCAAGTACCGCCCCGACCTTCTGCACCTGCCCACCACCAACGGCGAGCACTGCACGGGCGATGGCATCAAGATGGGCGAGGCGCGGCCCTCCATCCCACCATGCAGTCGCTGCACCCTGTCTTGCCGCCAGTCGCCCGCAGCGTTGGAGAGCCCGTTCCTGTCAGGAGATCGGCGCGAAGACCATCGACCTGGAGTGGGTGCAGGTCCACCCCACCGGCCTCGTGAAGCCGGACGACGCCGATGCCAAGATCAAGTTCCTCGCCGCCGAGGCCNGTTCCTGTCAGGAGATCGGCGCGAAGACCATCGACCTGGAGTGGGTGCAGGTCCACCCCACCGGCCTCGTGAAGCCGGACGACGCCGATGCCAAGATCAAGTTCCTCGCCGCCGAGGCCGCGCATACGTCGTTCTGACACCTCCCATACACAGACTCCACATCCTCTCGACTCCGTCGAAGCCCCAACGCCTTCTTGCAGGCCCTCCGCGGCGTGGGCGGCATCATCCTGAATGCCGAGGGCCAGCGCTTCTGCAACGAGCTGGGCCGCAGGGGCCTCACGTGCGAATTGTGCCTCAGGTGTCCTGCTGCACGCTCTTGAACGCTTTGTTGAAGCAGAATTCTGATCGGAAGAGGTACTGAGAGACACGTTGCCCAGGCCGTGATTACGTCACAGGTGAGATGTGGAAGAGCAAGCCACCCTTCAGGTGCCCTCACATAGTTCAGAAGGAAGGGCCCAGTTGTGATTGAATTCATTGAACCCCAACCCGAGACTCCAAACCCTGAATTCTCTCAAGCTGAACCTTTGCTAGCTCTGATGAGCTGTTATAACCCGGGTGAGGAGTTCGAGGATTCTGTCTTTCCCGTGCGTTTCTTCCATCGCTTCCTGTGTTTATTGTTTACCCGATTAAAAGAACCAATGACAACAGCCAAGAAATCGCTTGATATAGAGCCGCAGCCCTGCTGTAGAGCAACAACAGTCCCCGTCTGTTTTCGCTCTCTCTTTCTTTCTCTCCCTTTCTCTCCCCTGCTTGTCCCAGCTTGTCACCGCAAGCCATGTTGCCCATGTTTTGTCTCCACATAATTCTCATGTTGTTGACGTACAACCTCTTGCAGTAGTACTTCTTGGGACAGGCTCTGCCTCAACAAGGCAGCCTCCGATGAGATCATCTGGCACTGCAAGTCGCGTACTGAGCAAACCGTGTCCACAGTGCCGACCGATCCGTATTCGAGACCTGGCGGTGCAGCATCCCAGGCACTACACTGGGCGCGGCGTGGGGAGCCCAGTCGGGTAAACCTTGTGCTGAAATTCTCGAGCATGCTTGCGTGGAAGCTGAAGGTCATGAAGTACTACAGCAGCGGTGCGGACTTGGCGAAGGACATGGGCGTCTCCCTGTCTGTGATCGAGAAGGCCCACGAGGACCACTTCCAGGCAGCCAAGAAGACGGAGACGCACCCGAACGACGGCCCCTACCCGGCCTATCCGTCTGGCAAGTGCTGGGACGAGGCAAGGTATCACAACTTCAGCCGAAAGTAGCGCACTATAGTCGCTAGACTTTAAGACTANGACGGCCCCTACCCGGCCTATCCGTCTGGCAAGTGCTGGGACGAGGCAAGGTATCACAACTTCAGCCGAAAGTAGCGCACTATAGTCGCTAGACTTTAAGACTAGACTAGACTAGACTATAGACTGCGCTTGACACCGTGCTAGGCCAGTGGCAAGACGGGCAGCGGCAAGAAGTTCTTCCACAACATCATCCCTGGCGACGCCGTGAAGAACGAGCCCTTCTATGTTGCCATCATCACGCCCGTGATCCACTACTGCATGGGCGGTCTCCTCATTGACACCGATTCCGCATGCATCGGCTCCAACAACAAGCCAATGCCGGGCTTGTACGCTGCCGGCGAGGTGGCGGGCGGCGTGCATGGCAACAACCGCTTGGGAGGGAACTCCCTGCTGGACTGCGTAGTGTTCGGCCGCGTGGCCGGCAAGGCAGCTGCCAAGTACATGTTGGGCGCAGACATGAAGGATGTGGACCTGATGCAGATCACCGGCGGAGGGCTGTCTGGCGCGGTGCAGAGCTCCAAGCTTGCTGGCGGCTCCTACGAGGACAAGATGAACTCTGCTGCACCGGCGGCCGCTGCAGCTGCACCCGCGGCTGGCGGCGGTGGTGGNGTGGTGGCGGCGGCATGACCCTTGCAGACGTTGCTAAGCACAACACCAAGACGGACTGCTGGGTGGTGGTTGATGGTCAGGTCCTTGACGTCACCAGCTTCTTGTCGGAGCACCCCGGTGGCGAGCTCGCTATCCTCACCTTCGCCGGAAAGGATGCCACGGAGGAGTTCAACATGACGCTCGGATGCAGATGTGACGTCTAACTGTACTCGTATAATCATCATTCTCGTCATGGTCCATGAAATTAGTTGAAGGATCCACCCCCCGGATGTGATTGGCAAGTATGCTCCTGACTCCGTCATTGGTATGATCGGTGGTGGTGGTGGAGGGGGTGGCGCAGTTGCTGCTGCCGGTGGAGGTGGCGGCGGCGGTGGAGGCATCCCCATGACCGAGGTAGCCAAGCACAACACCAAGACGGACTGCTGGGTGGTGGTCGACGGTCAGGTCCTGGACGTCACCAGCTTCTTGTCGGAGCACCCCGGTGGCGAGCTGGCCATCCTCACCTTCGCCGGAAANAAGCACAACACCAAGACGGACTGCTGGGTGGTGGTCGACGGTCAGGTCCTGGACGTCACCAGCTTCTTGTCGGAGCACCCCGGTGGCGAGCTGGCCATCCTCACCTTCGCCGGAAAGGATGCCACTGAGGAGTTCAACATGCCCCTCGGCTCTGAAATCGAGCGTCGACGAGGTGAAGAAGTCAGTTTGTAGGATTGCATGTCTCCGTTTTGCTGAGGATCCATCCCCCTGATGTCATCGGCAAGTATGCCCCTGACTCTGTGATCGGTGCGGTCGGCTCCGGCGTGGCAGCAGCCGCCAGCGCTGCTCCCAAGGCTGGTGGCGGCGGGCCCATCAGGATCGGTTCACACAGAGAAAGCAGGGACGGAGGGGCATGAGAGAGCATGATCTCATCACCGTTTTTTTGCTGTGGTATGCCCGATGCAAGCACGCAGGCAAGCAAGAGAGGGGAGGGGGGAGAGGTAGNGATTCCCAAAGTTGTGGTGAGGAAGGACACTGGCAGCAAGCTCGGCAATCATGCGGCCTGGGGTCATCTGGACGGAGCCCCCAACTGGCGCGTGGACCTCGATGAGAACCCAGGCGCCGTACAGTTGTGCTTTCAGCATGTCTCTTGAGCTGTCCAGGTTCTGCAGTTCTTGAGTGAAGGTACCAAGTCCACCGAAGTTTGACTGTATGTGCAGTCGGCGGGTGCAGGTGTCCTGCTAATCAATGTGAAGTCGTACTTCAATGCCACCTGGTTCCTGCTGCTCTCAGTCCTGTATGTACCGAAGATGCATTGGTATAGCAATGGAACACATCATGACATCAGTATGAAATGTTGGAACAAGTAGTACCCGTGCCACCATCTTAGGAAGTGTGCGCCACCATCTTCTCTGCAAAGAACATCAAGATCTCCAACGACCGCTTGGGTCTGACCCGAAGTGCCATCTTGCTGATTCTCTTTATCGNGTGCCACCATCTTAGGAAGTGTGCGCCACCATCTTCTCTGCAAAGAACATCAAGATCTCCAACGACCGCTTGGGTCTGACCCGAAGTGCCATCTTGCTGATTCTCTTTATCGTCATCCACGCCGTGGGTAACCTCCACGTCTTCAAAGGCCGGGTATCGTAGCTGTCGCTGTAGGTTCTGCGTTGATGCTTGATGATGGCTCTTGGAAGAAGACAGGTCCTGATGACTTCAACGGCTAC